>PYHW01009916.1:14202313-14229229 GCA_013186435.1 Turdus rufiventris | reverse complement strand
TTCTTTTCTTTTCTTTTCTTTTCTTTTCTTTTCTTTTCTTTTCTTTTCTTTTCTTTTCTTTTCTTTTCTTTTCTTTTCTTTTCTCTTCTTTTCTCTTCTTTTCTCTTCTTTTCTTTTCTTTCTTTTATTTTCTTTTCTTTTTTTCTATTTTTTTTTTAACCTGGCTAATGCAATACCACTTCTGTAGAAGGTTCAGGTATGAAGCAGATGATCATTTTATTTGGAAATAAAGTAGGTGTGTGTTTTTCTTACATGAAAGGTCTTACTTCTCATGAATAATGGCTCTGGTCATTGATAGTTAGGTGTAGTTGGTATCTTTTTACTCAAATTCTACCTCCCAGAAAGCTACTTCCCAGTGCTGCTCTTAGGTTAAAAAAATATTAATTTGTATACTTAACACAATGAAGTGTGCAAGTGGAGAATATGGGAGGTTTTTTCATTGCTTTTAGGAGCAGGAATTTCAAAGGCTTCTTGCCTGGTGTACTCTTGTCTACCCAGATGCAGTGTGGGACCTGAGAGCAGTGTACAGACTAACCTTGAGGCAGAAAAGCCTGGCAGCCATATTTCAGTGGCCATGTGGCTTATGGAAGATGACTTCTCCTCTGCCAACTCATCCAAGACTGCAGAGCTGATCCAGGGTCCTGGTGAAGGGAAAGCCATGAGCCTGCCAGGCTGAGCCAAGTCAGCACCCAGGGCACCAGAGGAGTGGCAGCCCTTGCTGTGGGCACAACTCACTGTCTGCAGAGCTGTTGCTGCCCAGGGCTTGGATCTGGGATGCTGCAGAAGGGTATGCCCCAGGGTTGTGTTGCCTGGCCCTCAGCAGTGTTCATCCTTGTCCCCAGAGCCATCTTCACCACAGTGCCCATGTGAGTCAGCAGTGGGGTAACAGCTGGGGACCAACTGTGTTGCTGCACCTCATCATTGGGAGAGAGGTGGAGAGAAAGCTGTAATTGCATTTAACATAACCCCTGTGTACTCAAATCTACCAAATGTAAGATGGCTGTTTGCTCTGCGCAACTTTATTTTTATCATTAGAAGACAGAGGCGTATTAGTTAAAATGATGAATGACTTATTTCCTTACTGTAGGTATTGATTGCTTTCACTTTGTGACAGGTCTGAAATGCACATACTTGAGAAAACCCAAGTAGACTTTATGCATTTGACAGGCTTGACTGAATCGCAGAGGTCTAAGAATTTGTTCAGGAAATTAGTTCAGCTTGAGACGCATTGGAAAGAACTGTTCTTTTCATTCATGTATACAGGGCAGGATTATTAACTGAAAACAATACCAACAACAAAAATGCAGGAGGGGATTTGTGTGAGATAGTTCTGTTTTCCTGCAAGATGTGGCAGAAGCAGAAGTGTGAATAAACTGCGTAGAAAGGCGTGTTGAACGGAGAATGATAATCAGTTCTATTATATCTGACACTTACCTTGTGAGGAGGGCTGAAAGTCAAGTGCCGGCAATCAGCAGAGAAGTGTAGATGCATTTCCATTATAAATTAAGTAGTCTAATTGTATTTGGTTGACTTTTGTTGTGGTATTTGAAATTTTATTAGGACATTTCCTGGCAAGCAGAAGTTATTATGTGGTATTTTTAAAGTGCACTTTTTTTTAAGCTATGAGAGTGCAGGTGTGGCTCTGATAGGATCTGATAGTCCAGGCAAACCCTTGTTAACCTCTTCACCTTCTTCTTAAGATTTTAAACATGTGTTAAAAAACAAAAAGAAAAAAAAAATCATTTTCTGGGGAGGGGGTGCCCACTGGGGCAATTCCAGTTGAGCTGTCTTACTTGTTTTTCCCTGTTTCATAAGTTTTCTTCTGTTTTCTGTCCATATTAATCTCTTGGAAATTCTTAGACCCACCTCTATATTTGGGGTTGGGTTTTTGCCTTCTCATAGAATTAGCACTTTCAATGTGTATGGTGTTTGCAGACCACAGTGATGACAAGATTTAGCAATAACCAAACTCCTTAGAGGAAAAATTCTTAACCTGACCATAATACTATGCTAGAGTTCAACTGACAACCCTTGCATACTTTATAGATGTGGGTTTTGGTTTTTATTGTTGTTTTTGGCTTTGGCTGTTTGTTTTAGTATACGCTAAAATGCTCATTTGTACTTGTTGTTGCATGAGGTGTTGTCTGTAGGAAAGACTTCTCTGACTGTTGCAGGTATTGATTCATTTAAATTCAGCTTCCAGAAAGTTTTAATTACTCTGCTTTGGAAATCTGCATCTTACCTGTTGCTGCTGGGACTGTGTGGTACTTCAGTGTGTTTGGGACTAAAATTGCACATGCTCCATTATCAAGTTCTGAACTCATTATTGTGTTTTCATGAATAACATGCAGAACAAAGTCTGCCTTCAAAGTGTTTTTGCTCAGTCATTCTGTGTAGAAGGGTGTGCACTCAGACATTCAGCTAATGCTGTGTAACAATAAAGAGAAATTTCATAGAGGCTGCAAGAGAGTAGAATATTGAACATGAAGGAGGTATTTAGACACAGAGGACAGAACGTCCTTAGTGACCTATGAGACACTACAGCCAGGCAAAACAGGCTTGTTAAAGGCACAGGGACATGCTGCAGAGTGGCTGTCTCAGTGGCTGTGACCGTGCATATGGGGAGCTGAAGAGCAAACACAAGTTCTACCTGCTTAGCTGTCTCTCTGTCCTAGGTTACTCTGACATGAGCTTCTATTCTAAATTGAGAAATACATCCTCCTCTATCAGAACATGGTTAAGGTTGTGTCGTTGCTCAGCCTTGAAGATGATGCAGCTCTCCCCAGCTGGCAAAATGAAGATTTCACGCTTGTTTCTAACTCTGAATCATCCTCAGACATTGCACCTTAAAATCAAACACCTATTGCGCATGGACAAGATTTTAGATTCTGTTTATAGAAATCCAACAGTTGCTAGTTTTTTCTGTCTCCAGGGCTGGCCTTTCAAGTAGGAAGGTAAAGAATGCTGTAGGAAAACATCTACTTATATCTGAAATGTCTATAAATTACTTTTCTCCTGGTAGTTAGTTTGAATACCTACGAAATATTGTGTGACAAAATAGGGATTTTTGTGCAGTACAAATGAAAAGATTTTCACTTGATTGTAATAATCTGTTCATAATGCTCTTCTCAATCTTTGATGAATGCAGCTGTCTAAACTCCCCAAATGCCTCTGTAAGAGTCCTAAGATAATGCATCAGCTCTTATTTTTAATTATTCAAACATAGTAAAACTTTGATATATCAGCAAAATACCTCTCTGACTTGAGGGAAAGGAGAGGTTGGTTTATGCTAGAGGATGCTCCATGGTATTTCTGGTGTGCCCTTACTCTTCAGTTTTGGCATCATAGCTGAAATAAGTGGGCTACATTGTTTATCCAGAAGTTCTAGATTGAAGTTTGTGGGCATGTTGGTTCTGTCTGTTTTGCATATGGCCTTTGAATAGTGCTCTACCATTTTGAAGTCACCAGAGAAATTAAGATTTGGGAACAACTGAGTGTTGTAAGTAAAAGAAGGTCATGTTGTAAAGCAATTGGTCTGGGCATCTGACTATATGGTATACAGTCTCTAGATGGCTGACAACCGCAGAGGAGTTTTCTTTAGGTGACAGCAGAGACAGCAAATAACATCTTTTCAATGCATCAGATGAGAGTCCAAGTGGAAAGAGCATATCTTGTACTGCTGTGCAGACACGAGGAATCTTGCAAAGTAAAATCCTTCATCTTATCATTTAAACTTGCCCCTTCAGTTTGACATGGGCTGTTTTAGATAGCTATTTCCCAATTAAATTGGAAAGCTGAATTAATCTATATAATAAGATTTGAGGCAGCTAAATGTAAAACATTATAGCAACACAAAGATGCCATTACTAAAATTACCTTTAGAAGGAGACAGTGGCATGACTGGCACCTCTTTCCTTGTCTTGTAGAAGGATGGAGAAGGGGGTACTGACGAATAACTCTTGATGATAGTTTGGTGTAAGTGAGCCGTGTTGAGCCTGTGCAGCTCACAAGGGAATAGTGAGGTACCCAGTGAGAACCTGTGCTTCTTCACTAAGGTCAGAGGGGTGGCCAGGAGGAAGTCTGGGGAGAAGTAGTAAGGGTTGTGCTGTCCACATAGCCCAGGTAATTGCTGTGTCTGTAATGTAAATTGCCTGCCTTCGGTTTTAACAACAACAAAAACCTGTCTTTATATGTCTAATACTGTTTTCCCAGCCTAATGAATGACTGTGACTCACATAAGCAGCCTTGCATGTTAAGAAATGAAAGTGAACACTTTGCATTGTTACCAGAATAATGTATCATGTTCAGTATCTTTTACAGGAAAATGAAAGGAAAGCCTCAAAATCTGTCTCATTTCTACTCACCTGAAGTAAATATCTTACATATTTATGGTACAAGATTTGCTCTGTGTGTGCTTTTATATTTAATGCTTACTTACTGTCTAAAAGTGTACAGAACTTTGGTGATGTTTTCTTAAGTCATATAACTAAATTAAGACAGTATCAGAAAACAGTGCTACAGTCAGGAGGTGCTTTCAACCTTCAGATTGTAATGTATAGATCTGGCAGTTCTCCTTCTAGTTTTCATTGGATTTTTATACTTCCCCCATGAATTTTTATTTTGTTTTCATTGTCCACTGATCAGAAGTGTTTTCTTAGAATAGAAATTTCTGCTGATGTGTCACCTTTGGACTGTGTTATAAAGATAAAATTTGATGTCACAGCCGCAGGTTCACAGCAAGGTCTTGTTTAAGATAATGATGTTTGCTTGCTTAAGACAAGACTCAGATAGTAAATAGATTAGCTAGGTGTATTGCACAGCCCTAATTATGATGTTATCTACAAAATCAAACTTCTCAGAGTTGCAGCTACATGACAAAAGCACATTTGATAATTTCCTGTTGCTCCAAAGTGGCCCCAGAGGTGTGAAGTGACGTGAGTAAAGGGTGATAACTGTAGCTTTGAACATAACTATGAACAATTTCTTCTTGCATTACAAGGCATTTTAGACTATTCTTGTTTTTAAGATTTTTTTTGGTGACTTGGAATATTTGGAAATTTCTAGTTAGATAAGAAAGATAAATAGAAAAGTCCATCTTGTATTTATAACTCTTTTTATTTTTTTTTTTTCTAAACAGGAATGGAGAACTGCACAGGTGCTCTCAGTGCAAAGTTGCTAAATACTGTGGTAGATCTTGTCAGGTAAGATAAAACTAACAGCTATAAAGAGCTTAAGAAAATAGGCATTTGAATACTTTTTTAATGGAGTCTCCCTACATTTTGCATGTTGTCATACCTCCACACTGCAATTAATTTGTCATTTTAGACAGGGTCAGCAAACATGCTGCCTTGTTTTATTTCAGTATTTTATAGCTACAAATATGAGATTCTGATCAGTACAAAACTAAGCTGATATGTGTGGTGTTTGACTGTACTTGGTGAGAGGGGGAGGAATAACTCTTAAGCTTGTCTTCAGGCTGAAAGCTCTAAGCCAATTTTGCAGTAAACCAATTTGTGTTTCAAGAGTACTTTTTATTATGGTAAATTCTGTATTCTAGTTTTTAAAGAGGAAATAAGGGTCAAGAATGCATTGAGAAGTCCTTAAGGAAAACTACATCTCTGAGGAGGTTTTTCAAGAAGAAAGGTGGTACATGGCAGGAGGACAAGGGATAACAGACTTAAGTTGAAAGACCAGAGTTTCACATGGAATACAAGGAAAAGCTCTTGACAGCCAAGAGGTGGGACAGGCTGGCCAGGGTGTTAGTGTGATCTTTGTGTTTGAGGGTTTGGAGACCCTACTGGATAAAGCTCTGAGCTAGCTCTGACCCCAGAGCTGACCCTGCTTTGTAACTAGAGATCTCCATAGATCCATTCAGCCTGACTTATCCTGTGATCCCATCCTATGAAATATTTCTCAAAGGTGAAAAGTTCTCAAAGGCCTAAAATCTTAACTTTGGTATTTGACTAGATGTATAGGATTGTCTTATAGAGCACTTGAAGTTTTAAATGGTTCCTCATAGTTTTACACTGTGATTTTCTGGTTTTTTTTTTTTTTTTTTTTTTTTTTTTGCAACTACTTGTCAAAGTAGACTAGTAGTAATGCTCAATAACTTTTTAAAATAAGTTTTTAGCATTCCAACGATCATGGAATGAAAGTGTCATAGGATGGTTTATGTTGGAAGGGACCTTAGAGATAATTTAATTTCATGGGCAGACACCTTCCACTAGATCAGGTTGCTCAAAGCATTGCTCAAAGCATGCCATTCAACCTTGATATCCCAACCAGGGATGGAGCAGCTACAGCTCCTTTGGACACCCTGTTCTAGTGTTCTAGTGCCTCACCACTCCCACAGTAAAGAAGTTCTTCTTAATGTCTAACTAAACATACTCTCATCTTAAAGCCATTCCCCCTTGTCCCACACTACATCCCCTTGTAAACAGCTCTTTTGTAGGCCCTCCCTTTGATACTAGAAGGCTGCTGCAAGGTCTCAGCCTGTCTCCATAGGAGAGGTGCTCCAGCTCTCTGGTCATCTTTGTGGCCCTCCTCTGGTCTTGCTCCATGTCCTTCTTACGTTGGGGGCCCCAGAGCTAGATGCAGGGATCCAGGTGGGGTCTCAGCAGAGCAGAACAGAGCAGAGGGGCAGAATCCCCTCCCTCCCATGCTGCCCACACTGCTTTGGATGCAGCCCAGGACCTGTTAGGCCCTGTTTGCTATAAGTGTACATTACTGGGTCATGTTGAGCTTTTTGTCAACCAACACCCCCAAGTCTTTCTCCTCAGGACTGATCTATTCACACATCGTGTGCTCCTATGAACAATTCTGCATTCATATAGTCTGTAGTGTTCTCAAAATGCCACAAATCCTTCCTTTTGGGGATTAAAACATATGGAGAGGGAAAAGAGGAAGATCTGTCATTTTGATTCATTGTATGGCAAATGTGTGCAATGTACATTAGGTGCTTACTGTAGCATCAATAATAGTGCCACAGGTAGATTTATTATGGGACATCATAAGGAAAACATGGCCTTAAAGACTATAAAAGACCAGAGTATTTGCAAGGTAAGTTTAAAACAAGTATCTTCAAGAGAGTCATTGGTAAAGCTTCTGTTGGCAGGTCTCTAATCTGAAATGAGACTGCTGGCTGTGACCTGCAAAAGCAAATCCACAAGATGTAATGCAATAACCTGTTCCAGCTTAGGTGTAGAGGAAATGGAGGTAGGAACTGAAGCTTCCTCTTTGAGAAGCACAACTTTGCAACTGCGTGAACTTTCTTCAAGGGGTAGCCTGAAGCCATCTTGAGTATCTTTGCTTTGTGCTTCCAACCTCTGAAGTTTGCACGCTTGAAGTAATCCATAGTTGTAGGAAGAGATTTCAGTGAGACAGGCTATTGCTGCTAAAAGTAATCTGCATTTAACCTGCTGTGTGTTTGCAGTTACATAATTACTTGAACTGTCTATATAAATAAATTAATATTGAATTAATGTGTGTAATATCCTGTGGTATTAGGTAGCGATGGAGAATGACAGGGAAAAAAAAGTTATTTTGTAGTCAAAGCAGTGAATTTATTGGGATTGATGACTTGAAAGAGGTGATACAGATAAAACTGAGACAAGCCAGATCTCTTTGCTGTTGAGAACTGTCCTCTGATTCATATTTGTTCTAATAAGCCAGCTAAACCATTGTGCTGCTCTGGTTTTATAGCAGCTGTTAGGAAAGCTGAACCAAATGCTTTGTGCCCTACTTGGCCTCTGTAGTTTAAGTGCAATTCATGAATATGTGCACTTCTAATTGGACTAATTGGTCAACAAATAAACAGCAGGCTATTGATGAAACTGCATTTTGCACATTTAAAGAAGTGAATATTGGCAAAACAGTACTATTTTAGTTTTATAAATACAGGCAACTTTGAAATGCAAATTATGCAGCTGAATTTGCAATTCACACTTAGTTGCAGAATGATTTGATTATTTTTGAATGTGTGATACTGCAACTCAAAACACTTAGGCTTAAAACCTGTTATTTTTCTGGAGTTTTGTAATGAATACATTAAATGAAATCAGAATTAATATAAAAATTTGACTTAGAACAATTTAATCTCAATAGGTGTACTGGATCTAGAATAAAGGCGGATTTTGTGAAAGAAAGTTCAATGTAAATGCAACAGGGGTTTATATTTCAGAGTGTATCAAAAATAGCCATTTTAAAAGCTGCAAATATCTTGTAAACATCTTCATTTGTTTTAAAATGTCAAGTGGTACAAAAAGCTATCTTTAGGCTAACCTTAAGGAGAAGAAAGAGTCTTTGGAAATGTCTCTCTTTTTTTGGAACTTGCAGTGAGAATAGTTATCCTTTAAGGGAATATGTATGCAGAGCCAACAGTCCTGGAAAAAACCTATATACATACCAGAATATCCAGGTTTTACAAATCTCCATAATGTCTATTTTTAAGATTATGAGTGAATTCCACATTTAAAAGATTCCCATTATTTTTCTTTTTCAGGCCAGTTGAAGCAAGCTGTTTTCACTTTTACCTCTTTAATTTAAAAAATATTAGAAATGTGGAACTGGAACTTACCCCAAGAGATCCTTTAGGGTGACTTTTTGCAACTGAATTCTGATTTCAGGATCAAGTTCATATAGATTTTTTTGCTTTTAATTTTTTTTTCTTTCAGTCAGACCTCATTAGTTTTTGGCCCTATTTGGTATTTCCCTCTTGTAGCCACTTTTCCACTTCCTGATGCCTAAGTTCATGGGCTGTCTGCCTTCTAGCAATGCTATGTTGTCTGGGTGTCACTCCAAAGGTAGGGTTATCACAACTGCTGCTCCTCATAATCACTGTTGTGATCACCCTGGCAATGTTTATTAATATGTTGTATCTCATAAATTGGGGACCAATGACATAGATGGTAATCCCTGAGAAATGGAAGAGTAATTGCACGCAGAATTCAGAATGTGATATCAAACATTATAGAAATACTGTAATAAAAGTAAATGTCATAATTAAAAAAAAAAAAAAAAAGACATTCTGTGACAATTCAAACAATCCCTTGGAAATTATAGATTATTTGTTTTAACAGGTCAAAACCTTCCAATCAAAAAATATCCTGCTTTGATTTTTTTTTGTTAATTAGCTCTAGTCTTTAACAGCTTTTTATTAGCACTTTAATCTGCAGAAAGCGTTCTTTTTTTTTTTTTTTTTTTTTTTATCTTGCATAGAAGACAAAGGGAGAGCTTTGTTTCATCAGCATTGCTTTAGGATTTTTTGTAGATTCAGGCTCCAAGGGGAGACAGCTATAGCATATGTCTGTGAAAGGATGGATGTGCATTGGCAATTCACTCAACTGAAAATATGCAAGACATTTCAGCCATTTCTGAGGGGTCTTTGCCTGTGACCTGAGGCAGCAGGAGGAATCCTGGGTCTGGGTTGTGCAGGGAGCTGTTGGAGCTGGTCTGGTGCTGGTTCAGTGGGCAGACTCTCAATTTGGCCCTGGCAAAGAGCTCTGTGCTGCACCATCTCTGTAGTAATGGGGGTGATGGCCATCTTCACTTGGGTGAAGCCTGAGGATTTGCACTTGGGATGTATTGAGATTGAAGGAGAGACAATGCTTTGGGAGGAGATAGAGTGAAGGATATTCTTTCCAAGTTCCTAAGTATAGTGAAGCCTTGAGGAGGAGTGTTTTTTATTGCTCCGTACTGTTAACTTCCTTTGCCTTCTTCTTTTAGTGTTCATTTCCAACAGGGCAAAAAGAAATTTTTGCAAAATTGGAAGACCTTCCCCAGCATGGAGGGGGAAGGGTCATACCAGGTGGCCATGTCTCTGCACTACAGTGTTTATACTTGTGCTGGATATATGATATAAATATCTTTACTGAAAACCAGAATACACAGAATTAAGAAAACCCTCCTACCAAGAAATGTGGGACTAACATAAGTCCAACCAATAAGTATTGTTAGGGGCTGACTTTAAAAGTAGGTCTCTCCAGGGTCACAAATTCTTATTTTCATGTTGTCCTGTAATTTGTATCCATGTTGTATGGCTAGTAAGAAGAAATATTGTTGAATTTCATTATAATTAGTGCATTTGGAGCTTTCCTCTCTCTCCCTGACCATTTGGGAATAAGTGACTGGCAATCCCCATTCCAGCTCCTTCTGCAGAGGAATCAGTGATTCCTTTTTAGCATCAGTTTTGGCCAAAGTGCTGTTTCATGAAAGGCATGTGTTTGAACTGTTCTCATCACATGAGAATGCTCTCAAAGAAACATGGTTTATGATGCTGTGTGGTACAGCATATTTCATCTTATTAGAGCTGTAGCTGGGTAGTTGTTAATCATTTTGATGTCACCTCTAGCATGTTTAAAATTCCGTGCAACATTTATGTAGAGGAAAGAATTTGACAGATAAAGTCTTACTCCTAGGAACATTTTTAGTTTAAGTTGGATAAAAATGCCAATATAATTATATTACACAGAATGATGTCTGGACATTTACAAGCATGACCTTGTTTTTTCTAGACAAGGATAATTCTATTCAGCACTAAATACTTAACTTTTATTTGTCAGACAGCATGTGACACCAATTGTATTTGCATTAATGCCTTCTTGGTATCATTTTTTCCTCTTGTAGAGTTATGGGTAAAAGAAATGAGATCACAGATGTGTCATGTATCTGGAAGAAATAAAAAGTTCCATTTATTTATTATGTGTAAGCCACAGGGGAAAAAAATCCTGAATGCTGAATGAAATATAATAAATGCTACTGAAACCTAGTTACCTGAAACAATTTCTTCACTTAAATGCAGCTTAAGAAAAAATTGTGTGATTGCCTTTAGAATCTTTATAACTCCCATGTCAGCATCTCCAGGTCTGATGTGCCCTTACACATAGCTCTGCCATTTTCTATTTTTTTTTAAATTGCTGAACATGTACTTAATGTTGGACAATAATTTTCTCTGAGGCACTCATCTAACAGAAACTGTTTTTCTGGATTCATGTTTTTTTCCCTTGCTGCATATTTGTGAGAAAATTTCACCTTCAGAACCCCTTGGTTCTGAGTACTTGTCATTGTAGCAAATTTTTGTTGTGCCCAGTTCTTTTAATTTGCTTTTTAAACTATTTGAAACAGCTGTGTGGTGTCAAACATAAACTGTGAATATGCAAATAAAATGTGTAAATATGTAGTCTGTTAATGAATGGACTTGGAGTTTTTGTGTATTATTAACAGATTTTTCTGCTTGTAGAGACAAAAGACAGGAAAAAAAAATGTGATCAGAAATTTTCTTCCAACATGTTTCTTTAGCTGAAGACTCATTCTTGCTGCTCTTCTGCACTAATCTTGGGGCAACAATGAATGATTTAGGAAAAAAAAGGAGGCATATTTCAATGTTTCCTTTATCTTGTCATCCTGACTCTTCACTGCTGTGGAAGTGTTAGTCTGTCTCTGCCATTCTAATCAAAGTGGCTCATGAAATAAAAATTTCAGGTTTGGGTAAGGCATGCAACTAAAATATTTTTAATTCTGTCTTCTGTTTTGGTATTGGTCACCATCCTGATCTGAACTGTGAAAAATGTCACTACCAGTGGTCCCAGGTGTGGGCATTGATACCTCATCAGCTCAGGGATATTTGGAGACAGTTTTTACAGCACTGAAAACCTGGCCATTGCATTAGAGCAGCTGCATTTACTGCAGTGAATGGACTCTGAAGCCTCTGCAGTTTTGGTTGCTGAGTGAACACATGCCTGGAGTTTTGTGTGTGTTAGGTAGCATGCTTTCTAGTTCTCTCCAATCTTAGGAAGTGAGCAGCTACATACTGTCACTGCTTCATGCCACAACAAATGAGAACCAGAGCGTATTGTTTTGAGCATGTTTGTGTGCATATATGACTGTAGATAACTATATATATAAAATATGTGTGTATATATAAAAAATTAGGGTACAGGTTATATGAAATAAAATGCACTTTATTTTCTTTTTCTTCCTTTTTAAAATATCCTGATAGAAAGAAGCTTGGCTGGACCACAAGCAGGAATGCAGGTGTCTTAAGAGCATCGAGCCCAATTTTCCTCCAGACTCTGTCAGACTTGCTGGCAGGATTGTTTTTAAACTAGTAAGTGATATTCTTTTAGATTGATTCAGTGCAGCAAAATCTGATAAATGCTTTTGTGCTCTACATTTTTAATGTAATTATGGGCTACAAGGCTGAAGTGACTGGGAATGCTGAAAAAAATTAGATTACAAATTGCCTTACAAGTTTACTGCTTAATTTACAAAAATGCTGAAAAGATCAAGAGATTCCAAAATGGACATAACTAAGCTCAAGGGACATGTTTATTGACTTTCTTTTCCTATGGCTATGTAGTAGCATTCTAAGTTTATTCCTGCCTGGGAGGAGAACATAGGGAGACACTGTTTTCCCTTCAATACTACTGAAGTTATTGGTGCCTTTCTATTAACCTAATGGAAGCCTCATTCAGTGTTTGAATGAGTGGTAAGGACAGAAGCACTGGTGTCTAGCCTTTTCTTTAGAGGGCAAAATGCTGTGCTTTCCATATTGGGTTCTCTTAATCTCAATTTCCTTTATTAATATTTTTCTAAACTCTCTTGGAAGTCTAGGGTGTTTGACATTCCCACGGTTTAACTACTTTATGTGAACTAAATTTTCTCTTAGTTTAAGCAGCTTATTATAAATGTGTAGGATTGTAAATCAAAAGGGATTTGCTCTTTTTTTTTCTTTGCTGAACCTTCTATGATGATGTCTGTGTTGGATAAAAGTGCAGGTCTTTGTTGTGGTCTGAGATGACAAAATGTGATTGCACGTTTATTTTATGCATTGTTGCAAAGAGCTTGTGCATGATAGCTTTTAAAGGGCAAATATGTACCTAGCAATACTGTGCATTAATTAGTCACATGAACTCTGAAACTACAAACCTCATAAACTGATTTCAATTATGCTCTGAAAGGCTAAAGTAAGTTACTAAAGGTAAGCTGCCAAAATGTTAAAGAAATTGAAATTAGTAGAAAGTCTTAGACCAACAAAGAAATTTTGTTTTTTGGAATAGTTTATGCAAAGTCTTGGATTTATGTTGATGCTGTTGGCTTTACCTAGTTATCTTACACATTTATCACATGGAATAAGCAGTCTTGTAGAGTGTTTTCAAGTGTTAATTATCTGTTTTTCCTCTACAGCTCAGACAATCAGTATGCCCATCTGAGAGACTCTACACTTTTTCTGATCTTCAGTCAAGTAAGTTATTGCCAGCCAGATTTCGGGAAGTACTTCCAAGGTCTGCTTTACGAAAGGTCCTCTGATTTTCTTGCAGCTTGCCTTCTGCAGGTTTGCTCTGCAGAGTGACAGAATCAAAGACAAAAACTTTTGTGGGAAAGAACAGTTATTTCAAAGATAAAAGGAAAAGCATGTTTGTTGTCTTGAAGCAAAACCTTCACCTGATTTTTTGCTTTAGTATTTTTATTTTCACATTTTACAATAAAGATCTTGCTTGCTCATTTTTTAATTTACCCAATGTCTACCTTACTACAAACACTGTCAATATTTCTACATACATATACAATGGTACATATACATTTTACATTGAGGTTTTACTTTTTTAATACTTATGTGCTATTGCATGAAGCTTCAAAATAACTTCCAGAAATAGGAAAGTTGAATTTAAAAGGGATATGTGTATATTTTTCTTCAACATGACCTTTCAATAGAGAAAAAAGATGAAATTGTGCAGTTATTACTTTTGTGGCTTCACAAGGTTCAACTGCTTGGGTAGAAAAAGATGCTCAGTACAATCTCTCAGCAGAGCAAATGTTGAAATAGGAAATATTTTTTCATATTTTTTGGCATCTTGAAGACTTATAAAAGAAGAAATACATACTTGGTTCATTTTTGCATCTTGTTTAGAGGGATTTTCTGGAAAGGAATGTGAATATTTTGATTACCTCAATGTTTTTTGGTATTATTCAGGCTTTTGGCTACAAACCAGCTTGATCAATTGGTATAGTCAGTTAGAAATAAAACCCATATAAGCATAAAAAATTGCAATACATAGTATTAATTTTATTCCAGAACACCCTGACACTCTGTTGCCTTCTCCCAAATTATAAGGGAAATGCGCATTGTTACTTTTGCTAGTTCTTGTTTATCTTAAGACTATTCCTTCCTTCCTTAGTTCTCTGGGCTCTCTGTATATTACAGCAATTCAGAAATCATCTTTGTTTTTACTTACTAAGATTCAGTATTCAGAAAATAGTAAGATTCAGTATTCAGAAAATAGTTTGTGTGCTGTATTATGGGGCAGATATTTTGCTACTTTACTTGTGTAAATGTAAGAGTTACACAATTAAATCCCCATGTCTTATATAGAAATTTTTCATAGGTCTTTTATAGAATTTTTTTCTCCCACACCAGGTTTCTTAAACAATTGAAAAGTTTTTTAAAAACGAAAAATTAAAAGATTCACAAATCTCATTTCATTTTGCTTTTGGCCTTGTTTTCTTATGTGCTTGGAAAACCAGTTTTTGATCATTTTCCATTAAGGTTCCCATGGGATCTTTTTCTGAATCATTAGCTCTGATGTCCTGGACAGATTCCAGTGTGGTTAATTGCATTCTGCTTCCATGTCTATCAGTTCTCCCTGAAGTTCCAGTTGGTTTTGGTATTCATATTCACATCTGTCCTAAGCTACAGTGTCCATTTGTAACATACTTCTTATGTGATTTCTCTACTTTAGTCTAGGGTTGTTTTATTTGCCAACAGTGAAACAAACCACGCCTTGCTCTCTTTGTTATAATGCATTTTGCAATGTATTACAGATAGTGTAAGTGATTCACATGTTGTCTTGAATAATTACATTTGAAGAAAAAGCATTTTTGCTTTCAAAGGAATATTATATAAAAAATGCAAGTGTGTGTTTATAATTTTTATTTTATATTTTTAAAAATATATTGTTTCAGTCATCTAAAAGATTACTGCTTCTCTTGAAGACACGGTCCTCAAAGATATGATACTTTTCTATACCAGAGTTTTTCTGTACATTGTGAAAAACGTACGTTTGGATTTCTAACATTTACATTCATTCATACTTGCAAAATCACCTGCAGACATCCACACTGTTAGTGGCACTTAGGTAGTGCTGTGAGCATCTATAGATATTTATAATAAAATAACAATTCACCATTATACAGAGATTAAATTGATTCATAGTGCATCATAAATCTCTGCCTTTTGTTATAGACTGGTGCTTGAATATGTTCAGCTTCACATTCTCCATTTTGTACTAGCTGGTAGGGAGAAGGAAGTGTGAAACAAGTAGGTAGGCAGTGAACTTGCTAGGGCAGCAGCAGTTTCACTTTCTGTTTTATCAGACACCTGATGCATGCATAATCACTTAATTAGAAAATGAGTCATTGTGATTCTTTCTGCTTCAGAATTTCTATTTCTATGACTAGTAGTGCTTTATAATAAAGTGATATTTACTTCATATTCTTTCATGTCATGTCATGTTTACCAGTTGCTCTGTATGAAACTCCTTTTTTTCATAAATACTTTTCTGTTTCATCTGCTAGCATAAAGTGTTTCTGATACATCTGTGGAGAGTACAGTATAAAAGTATGTACTGCTGCATAAAGTTCCAAGCATTTTTCTAATGTGGTTAATGTTACAAACCCAGATGCCTAATTTTGTATGAAATGACTTACATCTGCTTACACATCTGCTTTATCTATTGGCTTTTGATCTTTAACTTGCTGTGATATCATATGATTTGGCAGTAGCAACCTGATAAACTCTACTGTGTGTTGATAGGTAACTGTCACAAAAAATGAAAAATGTCTGCCCTCTGTCAAAATTGCCCTCTGTCAAGATTAATTCCTGGATTGGAAATGTCTAGACTGTATGGCTGACATTGGATGTTTTCAAAATGTTGGTGAAATGTTCTGTTTGTGACCTGGTCTACTTTTTTTCCCCCTTTCCCCATAAGATGCTGAACGGTTAAGTGAAGAAATGAAAGATGGCCTCAGGCACCTTGCACAGACTTTGCAACTGTATTTGAAAACTGAGATCCAGGATGAGTCTCAATTGCCACCTGCAATTGACTTTTTTCAGATCTTCACAAAAGTAAGTGTTAAAATCTGGTTACTTGTCAACTCATAAATTATCTTTCCCTTGTGTTCACGATTTATTTCTGAGTGGGAGTTCAGTGGATACATTCAGAATGTGATATATGACAAAGTGAATTCAAACTATTTCTTTTTATTCAGTCAGTAGAAGCATAACTTTAAAATAATTGCAACACTTCAAAATCAAAGCAGTAGCCAGAGGATATTTTTTTCTTTTCCTTTTTAAAAATTATCATTTTAAAATTGTTGGGTGAGAAAAAAAGCAAGAAAGTTCAAATATAATTGAGTCAATCAACCTGAGTAATTTTTTCATAGTAATAAGGAGCATATAACATCATTCTTCAGCTTAGAATTTTGCTGCCAAATGAAATGTATTTGCAGATATACTCCCATCCCATTTTGTCCTTTAGAGGTATATGCTAATGTTTCCTACAAGCTGCTTTTTCCAGAGACCTATGGATTATTTATTCTGAAAGACAGCATAAAAAGGATTTAAAATTAGATTCCACAGTATGTAAAATGTTTATTGTGTTACTAACTAAATATTGTTGGCTTTTGGTGTAAATATTTTCTTACTTTTAATTCAGAAAACTAAATTCAAACAATACTAGCAGAAATATTTTATATGAAGAGTACTCATAGCTTTAACTCTATTTAATTTTTTTCTGATTTCTAATTGATTGATAAATTCTGCCATAAGATTTATCTTAACTTATTTATGTTTTGGTTGTTTTAGTAAGTGTATTCTTATGAAGTAAGCCAAAGTACAACATTTTCTTTCTTCTGATATAAATAAAAAAAAAAGAACCTCTTTGGGGAAAGTGAAATTAAAAATGCTATAAATTATTTTTTAACATTTAAGATAATAAGAGAAATCTGTTTGCACAGTTACAGAACCTTTTTTTTTTGACAGGAGTAGGAGCAATATAATCGACTGTGTTGTTTTTCTGGATTTTTTTCCATTAGTGATTAGACTGCTGTGATGTAAAGTTGCAATTTTACCTGAAAAAAATCACACAGTCTGAAATAGATCCAGTCAAAAGGGTGCATAGATAAAACTCCTTAAGTACTCCCTCATCTCCACTCAAGCTGTTTTATTGCCTTGTGTTGGCATGCTGGTTTAGCCTGAACTTTGTCAGAAGCATTTCACATGAAACATGCAAGTTGTGTTATCTGGTGTAGAGAATTTGTGCAGCTGAAGATAAAACTGATTATCAGAAGATGATCACTGCCTTCTCAGCTTGAACTGAGTTGCAGCTTGTAAGAAATTCTTTCCAAATGTTGTTGCCTCCTACGTAATAGTAAACTTAAGATGGAAAATGGCCATGTGGCTTTACAGAAACAGTGTGATGTTTACTAAACACATTGGAACACTGGTGATGATAATGCAGAAGGTTTTTAATTTTTTTATGTACACACATGCACAGGCATGTGCAATATGTGTGCCTCCTCTCCCCTCCCATGCATTTTACCAAGGCCACCTAAGTGGCCATCAAGGGCATAGGGAAAGCCAAGACTTCCCAGCTCTATATGTTGTTAATTGGAGAACTGTAGATGCTCCTGTTAATGACATTTGCTCCACTTTAGCTTTAGTATCACAAAGATATTTTTAACTTGATGTATTCCTTATGTTGACTGTAAATTTTCCCCCATTTTATTGAATGTAGTGCAAAGTGCTGAGTTTTTAAGTTGTTATTTTCAGTGTGGGGTTTTGTTGTCCATTAAACTAGGGCTCATTTCCTTCTTTTGCTGGTTTTGCTTAGAGTGTCTGATAGTCTGCTCTGAGAAAATGGACAACAAATGACATAGACCTGTCATGGGTACACATACTTTATATCATAAATACTGAAAATAACTGGCAGAAGGGATAGGAGAATCTGACTGGACAGGTGAGTGGTTGGGAGAAAAGAGCAGACAACAGCCATGTGCTTTACATGAGTAAAATTGCTATCTTGTTCACAGTTCAGTCAAGCACAACATTCAAGCTTGTTGTCACTCTCTAATTTTCCATTTGGCATTTTGCAGCTTTCCCAATTTGGTTGTCAAACGAGTTTGTTATGAGTGTGATTTGTATTAAAATATTAATTTGTTATTCCCCCATCCCTAGGGAGGTAGTAGCAGATGTTTTCCATTCCCATGGAATGTTCTTTGGAAGATGAGCAGTATATCCATGCAATTTTTTTTTTTTTTTTTTTTGGTAGCTGAATACGGATGCTTATTCTCAGCAGGTAAAATTTAAGACTTTGGAACTGTAAAGTCTCTGATAAGACCTTTTCAGTCTCTTCTCTGTAGTATAACTGTAAAGAAGACCAGCTGTGATGGCTTGCCTCTGTGGTCACAGAATAAAGAAATACTACAGATACATAACTTCAAGATGTAATCTTGTTTTCCCAACTACTTCCAACATTCCTTTCAAGTTCAGTAGGTGCTTATTCGAACATTGAACTTTTTTGGATCAGTTCTTTCATTGCATGCCACAAAAAGATCCAGTCAAAGGTCATTCTTTATTCTGTTTGATGCTGGATCCTCAAGAAGGAAAATAAACAGACTGCCAGACAAAAGAGAAAAATTATCCCGTGGTGAGGTGACTAAATTCCAGATGGTTCTTGGAAAATCTCCAACCTGATTTAGGTCAAAAGAGCTTCTTGGAAGCTCTTTTAAACAGTCCTCCTTCTCTGCTGTCCACTGCTCTTGTCTTTGTGAAAATTAATTATAGTTTTATTCACTTGCTCGTGATGCTTAATAGGCAGAGAATCCCCCTGAGTGCTGACTTGTAGAAGCTGCCCATTGAAAATCAAAGAAAATTTTGTGATTTCTTTTCATGGGGGCAGAATTTCACCCCAATGTATTTTTAGTTTGCATGAGATCTGTGGAAAATACCAGCTGTACTGGATGAGAAGGTGTTTCAGAAGGGTTATGTACCTTTCTTTCTGACAGTGTTGCCCTGTCCTTACTAGACAATTTGCTTTTGTATCAACTGTCCTTTGAGCTGGTGTTGAATTTTCTCATTTTTGTTATCTGATCACTTTTTGCAAGCTTCAGTTTATTTAACGTGCCATTTATCAAGGTTGTGACTGTTTTAAAATTCTGATCCTCAGAATTAAATAGAATTATCTGCAGCTAATTATGTGGTAAGGCTTTAACTCCACTGAGACATTTTCTAATGTCAAGATAAATTTTTGACAGCATGGTTTTATGGTTTAATGATGTTTCCATAACCTTGAGATAAAATCAGTCCTTGCTTTTTATTCTTCAGCTTTTACTTACATGTGTGAGGAGGTGGCCTGGAGTCCTTTGAGACATTTAATGGATGTGGGATAAAGAATTAAGTTTTTTGTATACATTTATGGTCCTTTAAATGCTAGCAGACAGAACAATGTGAACCACTTTAAGAAAATGAATAAACTCTGTACCTACCATGTTGACTGTAAACCTGTGAGTGACTCTACTGATGGGAATCAGGCCTAATACTTTTTAGACTTAATATAGGCTTGGTGTTGTACATAGAATTGCAACTACTCATACTCTGTCAAAATTGTCTTTTTAAACATTTTAAAATAGTTGGAAAAATTGTTTTCCAATTAATGAGAAATAAAAGATATTCTGATGTTTGATAGAATGATAGCCATTTTAAAGACCTCCTAATTTCAGGTCCTCACATTTATAAGAATAGTAAGGTGTATGCTACTTCTGTCATTAACTAGCACTAAGATAAAATCCAGTGACACTTAATGAACTGTTACAAGCAGACTTCTAGGACAGTTTAGTAAACTTGAAGCAGAATTTTATTGGACAGAAGTTTTCTCTAGGATGTTTTGATGAAGCTGTTGATTAGCTTTTTGGGAAAATATGCTGGACTGAAGATTTTAGGAAGCCCCATATGATGCCATTTTTGGTATTGGCATTTTTTTTGCCTTTTGTATGTTCTCTGTATTCTTCACACATTTGTAGCTCTGTAGCCTGTTGTATTAGTGTCTAATTTTCCCATTAATTTTCCATGGTCTTTCCTTAGGCAGAAAAGCAAAGCAAATTCCAGAGCTCCAAACCCCCAGGGATACAAGGCTCCAGTGCTGTCTTGGTTCTTCCTGGGAGCCAAGGCTGAGAACAACTCTTGGAGATACATTCTCATGGACAAAGCAGAGCTAGTGCCGAGAGAGTGATTCCAGAGAAAGGGCTTGACCTGGGGGGAAATTGAATCACACTTGTTCTCCTAACGGTTGCTTTTTATCAATTATGGTAATTTCCTAAAACTTATAAAAATGCACTGATCCCTGCGGAAGTTGGTTTTTGTGGACATCTTTCCATAACTGTCCCTGAAGGCCTTCAAATAAAGATCCTCTTTTACATTACCTCCTTACTAAAATTATATTGTTTCATTTCCAAGTTGGAAAAAAGGCAACACATAGAGCAGAGATGATACTTACTTCCTGAAATAGCAGTCTTCCTAATTCTTCTGTTGTGCAAAATTTCACTTCTGTACAGTAATTTAACCGTATGTGGGATGATAGGGACCAGACAAAGAATTTTTAGCTTTCTGAAATTTTCAGCCTTTCCTGCAGTTCCAGTCTTTGACACCTTTTTGTTATGAACAGATTCTACTTTGAAAGTAGGTGTGCTACTTTCTTTCAGTTCACTGGAAAGGTCACACCTGTATATGTGGGAGGTGAGCAGTCCTCTTTCTGCAGGTGGTGGATGTGCTGCTCACCCCTGTCTTCTCAGATGCTGTTCTACTCTTTCCTTTTCAGGTCAGTTTAGAATTGACAGAGATCAAAAACAGGTCTGAATGACTGTAAAGTCTAGGATAGTACAAAAAGAAGTGTCTGTATGTATTAGAAACATGTGTGCAAGTTTTATATATCAGATTGATTTCTTTTGGTCTTACGTTTTTGAGGTTTGTGAAATTGCCATTAGAGTAAAGAAGAGATACAAGTTTGATACTGTAGGCCAGTTTCTGTGTCCACAAAAAGTTTTAACCAAAAGGCCACTTGTCTGTTTAGGCTGTTGGTGTAGTTGGTTTTGTTTTAAAATTAAGAAGTAGTAAGGAGGCTCTATAAAGTGCAGAGGTACACGTCTCAAGTGGCAAAGTGTCCTAGTCTCTTTAAAATGCTTTATTTAGCCTATAAAAATTTAGATACATTTATTTTGTTCTAACTTTTCTCTACATACTTTTTCTTCCACTCAATGCTTTGAAAGAATTTTCAACATAAAAGGTATTAGTACCAATTAAAAAGAAATCTCACTGATAAAAAGGATTTTGATATGTACCTGCATATACAGAAGAGAACTAGGAGCTAAGCAGTGTCACTTGGCCTTTGTAAAGTCTGAATACTAAATTATGGTAATTTATTTGTGTCCAAGTTGAAGGAGATACTTAATGATATGACTGATAAAGTGTACTTCATCTTCATTTTGCTCCTTCAGATCTTGTAGGCTCAGTGTTCTCTGAGAAGACCTTGGAATACAAGATACATTTGCCTGGTCAAGATATTCTTCAGTAATACTTTCAGTAGGTTACTCTTAGGATTTTCTGCTAAATGCAATAATTAATGTAATCAGGAAATTAAAATTAATTTGTCAAGAAAGTCAAAAGAAATACTAGGGTAAGGTTATGAGCAGGTTAGAGTTAAGACGTGTAGGTGAAGGTTGCTTCCTCATGCTAGGCTTGCTAATCTAATTAACTCTGGATGCACTTGTTCAGTTTCCATGTGATTGGGAGGCTGTGAAGTTTTTCCTGGAGACAGGGAAAAAAAAGCAAGTGCATGTTTAATCCATCATTGTTCTTTGTGTAATTTGAAGCTAATGTACCTTGCTACCCTGTCTCATGGTAAATTGAAGACTGGTACTGAGAAATTTATTTTAAGTTTTGACCCAGGAAACTCTTTTGCAAAAACCTATTAATTTCTTGTGTACCAGACAAGTATTTATAAGAAAATTAAGGCTAATAACAAGTGTTCTTATTCTGGACTTTTCATAAGAGTTCTGTAGACCGGTCAGAACCAAACCATGTCTGTCCTACCATGCAGTGTTGCTGTCACAGTCTGCTGCTTGTTACTACAGTGGAACAATGAGCAAGTGTAAAGAGGACTGGAATATGCACAATTGTTTTTAAGAGTCTACATCTTAAGTTGAATCTTAAATTTTGCAGAAATATTTTATACTGATGCCAGGATTTACATTGTATTTCTCATGATGTTTGTTTAGCTCAATGTTGTTTCTTGAAATCAGAATTGCAGAGGAAGTGGCAACCACTGTGCATCAGCTTTAGAAGCAATAGTGTAAGTAGAGATTAGAGAAAAATTAGGAAACATTTTATTAAAATAGAAAGAAATATTGCAGCAATACTCTAGCATAAGGGTGATAAACAGTCTGATAAGATTCCTTTCTCTTTACTTTGCCAAAGGAAAGTTGAGTCACCACAGGAAGTTATTTTTTAGCTAAGGTGATTTTTCAGGTTTAGTGATTTTCCGTTATTTCTCCATTGAATTACAATTTGTGCAGATAATTTTCCATAGGAATTAACTCAATTTTCAGTCACAGTAGTTACCTTGAAGAGGTAAATTTTAAATTAGAGTTCATGATCACAATTAAAATACAAGCTTTTGCTAACAAAGCTTGTTGCAGTGAAAGTAAGTCTCTAAGACTTAAATACTTCAAATTGAACTTATGGTATAATTAGGGTTCCCTTATTTAGTTGTATGTACCATCTGTTTTACAAACTTCCTGTAGTATAACAAGCACCAGGTGTACAAAATGAGGTAGAAGAGTTTTAAAACAAGAATATATTACAAGGAGTGGTTGGGTAGAATTTGTAATAATTTGGTTTTGTGTGCTAGGAAAGAAAGCTTTGTTCTTAAAGGGTGAAGGGGAGCAAAAAGTGTAATTTTAAAGGAAGTTAATTCAGCACAGCTTGAAAAACATAAACTGGTAGAAAAGTTACTGACTGGAGTGGGCTAGCTTGGTGGGGGGTGGAAAGGAAAGTTGTATACTTCTTGTTCACTTAACACTTCTGATGTGCTAAGTTGAAATTAATAAAATAGCAGAAAACAGTTTAGAGAAATAAATGACAGGGTAGTGTAGGCTATTTTGCTACAGGTTGGGGCTTTAAAATTTCATTTATTTATTTATTTTCTAATTTTTTTAGTTTTTTTTTTTACTGTAGAACTGAAAAGGACCCAGGTGGCCAGGACATTAATTACCATTACTTTGCCTAATTCTGCTTGGAGCATATCCACAAAACACACTTAAAAAAGCCAATGGTCTCTGACATGTGATGCACACCAGTCTGTTGTCTGTTTTCTGACACCCTTATGGAAGTGAACTGGAAGCAGTAATGATTAAAAGCTTTAGTGGTTGTAGCAACTGGCGTCCATGCAAACAAATGTGTGGGTGAGGTACCTTCTATGTTTAGGAAAAGCCAGCATGAATCAAGGTCATGCAGATGTTTAGTAAAGATCTGAGTAGTAAATGAAAGCCATTTACATCCTCTATCAGCAATTTTAAAAGCCTCTAATTGAGGAGGATAAGCCTGATACCAGCTTGTAATGCTGTTGTCCTGAAAAGTGTTCTATCCTTGTCTTTAGTATGACCTGCAGTGGGGTTGCTTAAAGCATTTTTTGTTTGTTTGTTTTGGCTGTGGCAGAGCTAGGATTTTGTATGGAAGGATCATTAATCAGCTCTGAGACTTCTTACACATGTGTAATGGATGGAAAGACAAAAAACTCTTTTTATTCAGCATCTTATATTCCAAGAGCATGTTATTTTTCAAGTGACTGTCAGTCTACTGCGATGTCATTCTGAAGAAGCAATTTGGTTTAACTGTGGTTTTGCAAAATACCTTTTCCTGGCTAATTTGAACTTTACACAGTTACCAAAAAAACTTCTTGACTTAATGATGATGTTAATGGATGTACTTCCTATGTATTATTAAACTTTGTAATATCTTGTCATGGCAGAAATTAGAGAATATAAGAATGTGTAAACAAAACATAACTAACAGCAGGATGTTGTACAGTATTAATGGCTCTTAATTGCAAGCTTGCATCTTCTTGGAAGGAGCTGAATTTAGGTAGAGTTCTGATGTCTCACAATGGCCCTGGATGTTGCTAGTAGTATCAGTAGATAATAAATCACAGTGCATGCTCTTGGGTCAGGGCTAAAAGTGAATCTGTATATGTGTCTGATAGCTTTGCATTCTGGAAGAAACTGATCCATTGTTGGAGATCTGCTGGAAAAGCAAACTGAAAGAGCTGGAGTTTCCACAGCAGTAAGAGATTTTTGACCATGAAGTTTGGGAGTAGAGAAAGCATATACACATCTACTTTCCAAGCATGAGATTACCAGTTGTACTTCTTTGAAGTTTTTATTTTCAAGTCAAGGAATTGCACTACAGACAACAGAATAAATAAAATTTATGCTGGCAACTCTGTCCATGATAATGGCAAACTGACCAGCTCAGTTTAGTAGAGCCAAAATTGTATGATTTCTAGTAACGCTTTTTACTACTAAGTGTTGTAGATTCATGAGAAATTACATTTGCAAATCTGGTTTTCTGTTAATTCAATTTCTAGATGAGATGGATGAGAGGAATGTGAAGACTCATAAGAAAGGCACAGAAAAGCAAGCCTGCTTATAAGGGAACATGGTGTTTTCCAGTTAGGTCTGATGCAAACTTTGAGCACCACTGTTTTTTGTCAGAGCATCTTTTGGGATTTTTTGGGATGAGCAGACAGGTATTTGGAGAAATTTAAGTGAATGGGCCTAAGTGAAGAGAAATGGAGGTGATGAGAGGCTGGTGAATTCCTACTCATTTGTGCAGTTCATCATATTCTATGTTAATTATTTTGCTAGCATTAGGTTGTACACATAGGGGAAGTGGGAAGTTGTGAATATATGTCACTATATGGTTTTAATCACGCTGTTTTGCTGATAACCTTGGACTAGAGTTGTATTTTCAGTGTGGAAATTGAGGAGATTTCTCTGGAGTCCATTTTTGCATTGCTGTGGTGGAGGGGAGGAGTGGTGCAGAGGCACAAATAAGATAAAGCTTGTTGCATCCTGCTTGTTGTATCAAACAAGTACATAATAACAGCAATTTGTATTAATCTGCTGCCTTCTCCTGAACTGTTTTACACCAGAGATCTCACAGTCAGCTTTCCAAGATGTGAAGGTAGGAGTGTGTTACATGCTGTTATTCAGTGGCAATTGATTTTTACTTGAGCTAGGGTTAAGTAGGGAATGCTGGATTGTCTGATGATAATTCTGTAATTAGTATTCTTAGTGATTAGAAGTCTCATTGGGTCTCATGAAATGATTTATTTACATGCAGCAATATGAATTAAGGTGTGTATTTTCAGCTTGACAAGTTTTCTCCTGGTGTCTCATCTTTCCAGTGGACAGCTGTTGTACATCTCCTGCCATTTCAGTGGGGAGATGTTAGTTGTCTTAGTTCTTTATGGCAGAAAAAGAAACAACTCCTTTAGACCAACAAAATTTGCTTACTTCTTACGGTGCTGCTACTAACAAATGAGAAACTCCGAGTCCCGCTTTTTAGAATCAAAATTACACAGAGAATTTGGAGGACCTTAAAGAGGGAGGGCAGGTGACTATTTGTGGAATTTAGAATAGTGAGGCAAAGTGACTTTGATTTATTTTTCCAAGTAAAGCTGAGTTCTCAGGAAAAAATATACAGCAAAAGATCTGGCCATGGGATCCTACAATACTCACTTGGTCTTTTTGGAAACTAACTAGCCTTTTTACATAGTCACTTTTGCTCTTCTCTCACTAACACTGATTTTGTGACTGGATCTATGTGAAAGAAGATTTTATATCCAGAATGCCCGAAAGATTTTTAAGGCTGAAAGATATTTTTACATAGCGATGATCTACTGTTCTGGTCCTGATTGCAGATCTGTTGGGGGTTCCTGTGACCAAGCATGTATGTGCTGTTTGACTTGGCTATCCATTCTGACCCTGTGACCTTCTGTGTTCGGAATCTAGTAGATTGAGTGTCCCATCATTGATTTAATAGAATATGGAACAAGATGTGAATGTACTCATTGCTTTTTAAGAACAAACAGGGAACAAAACGTGAATTTTTCCCACACTGATTAGTTGCCAGAAGCTGCCTGCATCCACTCACATGTCATTCTGTCTTGGTAAATCAATCTGCCTCCACATATTTGTCTTAGCTCCTCTGTGTTCTGGGAGATGTTATGTTGGAATTATGATCAGCACAATGTATGTTCAATGTGAAAAGTACACCATGGAATGATAACACTAGCAGCATTGCACATGCTGTTTTGCTATAAGTTAGGAAGAATTAATTAGCACTGCTATTATTAAAGTGTTACTAATTAATGTTCACACTGTAGTCATATGCTGTAAAAAGTTTTCAATAATCTGTTCAATAAGCTGTTTCACATATGTAACAGACATATGTTGTTATGCAAAAGAAAGGTAGCTGAAATCAGGATTGCCTGGGGTTTTATTGATGTAGATGCATTTTCTAGGGAAAATGAAACTGGAGTTTTATGGATCACACAAGACTTCTGTACATGTAGATTCAGAGGGGGGACATGAAATCTTTGAAACCCTGAGAGAAGACCTTTAATGAAGCTTGACTTTATGCCAGAATACTCTGAAGCCAGTTTGAAAATATTATTGATGTGTTTATTAGAAGTTAAGGCACTCAACATCATAAAGGAATGCTAGAGTACAGTAATTTCACGACCATAAGGCGCACCGGACTATAAGGCGCACCCGCCGGGAGTCAGCAAAATTTGCAACATGTAGATC
>PYHW01009916.1:14178037-14201776 GCA_013186435.1 Turdus rufiventris | reverse complement strand
CGCACTGGACTATAAGGCGCACTTCCGGGTTTGGGGAAAAATTTTAGTCAAAAGGGTGCGCCTTATAGTCGTGAAATTACTGTACTTTGGAAGTTAGGATGAAAACTACTTTAGAAGTATTTCCCATGAAAACACTCTTGCTCTTTGATGCTTCCATATGGCTGTGGCAAACGTGTCTGCTCCTTTATTTAAACTGGCAGGGAACCTGTAATTAAAGTATAGAAAGATGGACTGGAAAAACATCATGTCTTTACTTTGAGAATTCAGCTGGATTTCCTAGCTATAAGGATATTTTTATTTGTAGAAAAGTAAGACATGCTTGGAAATGCAGAAGGCTGCTTTGATGCTCTCTTGAGACATCTGTCCTTGATTAGCTGCTTGAACCAGTGATGTTGTGTGTTTGTGCCTTGTTGCCAGGGAAGCTGTCATTGATAGCTTCTTTTGAGAAAGGAGAAGCAGCAGATGAAAATGTACTCATTTGCTGCTTCATTCTGAGGCTGAAACATTCCCCAAATTAACTCTTGCACATTTCAGTTTTTGAGGTTCTGTGACTGAATAATTGGGAAATAAGTTGGAAGACTTCTGTGCAAAAGCATAAGGGATAGAAAATACACTGTAAATAAAAATGTTGAGCTATAGTTCATCCATTCACAACTACCATGTGATTGAAAAGATACCCTGTAAGCAGCATTTGATTATGCAGTTATTTGTATTAATGGACTGCACCCAGGAAAACTTACTTCTGATGTATTCCTAGTACTTGGTGAGTTAAAAGAAGCTATTATCTTTTATATCTTCCAATGTGAGACAAATTCCTTGTCTGATGTCTAGTAGTTTAAGCTTCAACAGCTGTTGCGAACAGTCTACTTGTCTAACCTTAAATAGGTTTTGGATTGCACTAAAATATTTTTAATAAATTCTTTTAATAAATTAGGGCTTTTGGGAATTTCTTTGGGAAGCTCCCTTACTTACAAGGAACTGTCAGTGCCTAAACTGAAAAAGATTGTTAGATTTAAATACAAATAAGAATCTAAATGGCAAATTGAAATTTTAATAAGTCAGTGACAGTGAAATAAATAATTATTTTGAGATAATTTTGATAGTTTTCTAGCAGTTGTGTCTTAGATATTTGTAGAGATGAGGCTAGGATAAAATACTGAGTTGAGTGGTGTGTTTATTACAGAGGAATTCCTAAGGACTTCAAATCAATATTGTTTTTTCTCCTAACTGAAATGCACCATTTCTTCACAGAAAAGGAGAGCCATTGTGATACTTAAAACTTCATTAACAGCTTTAGTACTGCTGATCTTTTAGGAAAGGTCTGTCTTTCTCTTTGGTGCTGAGTGACTTTCTCATTGCTCTGTCCATTGCCTGGTGATGCCACGCTTGCAGAACTGCATCCTGTGGAAATTTCTGGCTGCAGGAAAGCATTGTGCAAGCAGAACATGTCTGTAGGCAAGGCCATCTCCTACAGGCTTGGGAGGTTTGAAGAGAGCAGAGGAGACAATCCACAGATCATTTGAACATGTTTTTTTTTATATGATGCAAAATAAAATATAGAAGACATTTCACTGCAGTGTTTATTTTCTGTTCTTGCAGTGTAACTGGATTAACAGATAATGTAAACAATATTAGTGTTATTTGTAACTGCTTTCGACATTTTGGATAATGCTACTCTGTGTGTCAAGAAACCAGTACATGGAGATTAAACAAGAATATAAGAAATAATAAATTTATTTTGAGCATGATTTGTTATTACCCTGTTACTTTTGTGAAGACAGGAGTTATATTTGGACATGACACGATGTAGAAATTTTCAGCGAGATCCCTCATGAATTTTGTGGTTGCTGTGGAGTTATTTCTGCCCTTTAAAAAGTATGTTACAGAAGTGATGTAAGATTTAATGAGACTCTCTTTTCTTATAATTGAAAAAGTATAATTGCCTTTGGTGGAAGCTGAGCTAGAAAACAGGAAATGCTGATCATGTGTGACATGATCTAGGATTGAATTGCTCGTGTTTTTATTCCTTTTGGCATTTATCTGAAATTTCCTCTTTTTTAGCATTAGAAAACACAGGGAAGAATAATCTCAATGCATCTTTATTATAACTGGTATTTCTGTGTAGGCTCAGCTTTGTTAGGAAAACTAGTTGTGACTGCTGGGTAATTATAGGGTTGGGATTGTCCTTGGAAATCCAGATGCAGTAGGTTGCTGTGCACGAATTACAGGCTGACAGACTTTTTGGCTTTCTTTAAAGGGATGCTGTTGTTGACAGTGGCTTTTTGTTTTTTGACTAAACGCAATCCATTTTGGTAGACTAATTTTCAGACTCATTTGTCTTTATCAAAAAGGGACTACATCAAGCTTTTGCAGGCCAATTTGGACTTTGTTTGGAATAACATGACTGGTGTTTAAATGCGGTCTTCAGCAACTGCTTTGTTAGCAGAGGCTCTATTTGTTCCTGTTCTCTTCCTAAACAGTTTGCAAAGGGCAGAACTAGTTCACATCAATGCTCTGGTTTTTCTAAGAGCCGGTTAACATGAAATAAATTAAGCTGAACTAGGTCAGTATGTTGTGATCTAATCATATCAGTGCAATGATTTGCTCTTTTTAAAATACTATTATAATTTTAACGATTGGTGTTTCCTGAAGCTTTAACCTGAAAAAATAAGCTCTTGTATGTTTGACTCAGCCCCCCCTTTTTTTTCTTTCTCTTTAAATACAGAAAATAGTAACTGTTCTTAAGGTGAGAGTAGAAAACTAAGAAACTGCTTGACATGCCTAAAGAAAAGAAGCAAGAAAGGCAGAAGTAAGGGTTGGGTGACTTTTTGCTATCCCCCCAATTAGCTTCTGGTACAGAGATATCAGATCAATGAGAAAAAGGCCAGCTTTCCAGTTACAGTGGCATTTTATGTAGCATTTCAAAGTAAACAAGCTTTTGATCTAATGGCAAATGGTTTTAATGAAGCCCTTTAAAAAAGGAGTGAAACACTTAGTGTTTTAAATTTGGAGACTTTTACATTTTTACTGGTTTTGTTGCTATACCAAATAGATCAAGAGATTTATATATTCTGAAATGTTCTAGAACATTTTTACTAACTCAAAAATATTTTGGATTGGCATGATACAGAATGGCAACTCATTCTTGTGGCTGAGCCCTGATCCTCACTTTCCCCGCAGTAGATAAGAAGACACAGGAAAAGGAGGGGGGAGAAGGAGAAGAAAAGGACAAGTAAAGGTTTTCATTTGGTGATTTTTATTTATTTTTGGTCCATATGCATTGGATCCAAGATGCTGGATAGCTACGGACAAATTACAAGTTGGCAGGTTTGCCTTGACAGCTGTTACCTTGGATTTTGGAATATTTTCCCTCATCAATGGTACCATCTGGCTGCTCTGACATGATAGTTCTGCTTCATCAGTCTTTGGTAAGTTGGGTGGAGCTGTGGGAGACATTTCATCCTGTGATTCTAATGCTGTGTTGCTGTAGTACTGTTATCTGTAAGAAGCCAGAGATCAAAAGGTAAGGCCTGAGGGGAGAAGGTAACATCAGATTTGTCATGTCTTAGGTTGGTGTGACTGCTGGTCTGTTGATTTGAAAAAAAAGTCACTGACAGTTTTGAAATGAATACAGCCTTTGGCTCAGGAAATTCTTAAAGCAGAAGTTGGTGGGTACTGGAATGGATATATTGGTGGAAAGATCCTTCTCTCAGTGTGTATTTACTGCCCATTTTCACAAAGAATCTGGTGTGGGCTGGTCAGAAACTTGTTATTGTGCTTGCACATCCACATTTATTTAGATCTGGAATAGCTGTCCTTTAATGATGGTTGGTTAATCCTGTTTGTATCAAAAGTAACCTGATGATCTATGAGCCTACTGCTGGAATTCCCCGTCAACTCGCGTTCATAAAAATAAGAATTAAAACTCCCTAGCAGAGTAAAATGAAATCTTACATGTTTCAAATGCATATAAATATTTTAAATAGATGATGTGATTTAGCAGGATATTAAATGGTGTATGAAATTGTAGCAATCACTGTAAATCTTAAAGGTTATAATGCACACTGCTCTTTTTTGTTTGCTCATATGCTCTTTCCATACCATGTGAAAATCATTAAACTGGTGTAAAATGATTCAGATAACTTAGCTGATTTTGGTGGAGAGCATTGGGAACTGCAGCTCTGTACATTCCAGAAACAAAGTATAATGGTTGCTAGCAAGGAGGCAGCTGATTATTAATGTGGATTTTATGGTCAATAGGTGGAAATGATTTGCATTTGATTTTTATGTGGGAATGTGAACAAATAAATTTTTTTGTCCTTTCACAGGAATCATGTACATGCCTGCTACATAAAGCAGGTCTTTAGATGAGAATATAGAGCTGTTGGTTAAAATATTAGCAGTTATATTTATAAACAAGTGAATAATACATAACACCAGTCTGTATTTTTGCTCTTCTTTTTTAATGTATTTAATATAAAAAATGTGTTGTGGGAGTCTGGTTTTTAGTTGTTTTTAATATTTGCTTTATTTTACTGCCACAGTATCCTTTTCTCACCATAAAAATGATCAATCAATAAGTAAAAGATTCAGTGTGCATCAGTTATTTTCCACTTCGTCCTGATGTTAATGTCACTGTCAAGTACAAAACATTGTCCATAAAGACAATATATGGGTGAAATAAAATCTTACCAAATCAGTTTTAACTGATTTACTCTGTAGAAAAGGTGGCACAGGGACATCTGAGGAGTGTGTCGGTCTCTTCCAAGTAACAAGTGGTAGGACAAGAGGAAACAGCCTCAAGTCTTGAGTGTAAAGGAAGGGTTAGGTTGGATATTAAGCATTTTTTTTCATGGAAAGAGTTGTCAAGCATTAGAACATGCCTGGTGCTGCAGTCCCCATCCCTGGAGGTGTTTAAACTGTGTGTAAATGTGGCACTTAGAGACTTGGCAGTGCTAGGTTTATGGTTGGACTTGATTTTCAATGTCTTTTCCAGCCTAAATGATTCTGTGACTCTATGAACTTATGGAAAATAGATCCTTGCTAAACTATTTATAGGGTTTTATAGATCAGTTTGCGCATTTGGTGGAGAAAGATAAAATTGCTATTAAACCAAATTTTATCTTTTTGATCATATAAATTAAGAAAAGAGTACATAAAATGCTAAGTAAAAGCCTTGCAGAATTTTACAGTTATCATAGCATTAACTGAAAATGAGAATATTCCCTGTACATGCTTGTTTGATGTCTGACTCACAGGGTAAATTCTTGGCCTTGTGCAATTCAATACTTCAGGGAGAGTCTTTGCAGGCAATGATGACTTTATTCATTTGCCCAAGCACTAAAAAACTAGGCTGAACTACAGCTGTTTGGTAAGATGTTGGGACGAACCCAAACTTTTTATTTCGATACAGATAATATTTATTCCATTGTATTGTTACCCTGTGAATTGCATCTTCACTTGGCCAAAACCACATATTCTTGCTGTAAGAGAAATTGTGTATGTGCATAGAGTGACAGACTTCTGGGGATTTTTAAGAGTCAGGACTAAAGTCTTCATTATTCTATTTCTGTGGTGAAAGAGAGCTGATCTATTTTTATTTATTTAAAAATTGAAGAAAACAAAAGGAATTCTTTAAACCAGTCAGTGTGTAGAAAACAGTCTTCTGTTTTAAAAGCCGGTATGGCAGACTGTTTTTCTCCCTCCATCCAACAAATTACCACAGTAGTGTGTCTTACTACAGTTAATTGTTTTCATTATGCTTGGATGACCTTCCATGTCACTTTGGGTTTGACAATGCTTTTGTTACTTTTCTCTGTAAAAAAGACATAGAGGTCAGAAGCTGTATGCTGCTTACTCTGAAGCTGAAGTTTTAACTTACTAGCTTCTTCAGAAAGATTTGGGAATCTTTGTGCTCTCTTCATAATTCTTTACCAAAATGTCACATGCCACAGCAGAAGTAGCTGGAACACACTCCTTCTTAAGTTGTTCTGCAGGATTGAAGGATTTTAGTTTAGGTACTAGTGAAAGGAGTGGCTAAGCATAATTCAAAGGTGGGAGGTGTGTGTGTGTGTGTATTTTTTTCCAGCTTTTACCCTATCATGGCATGTATTCCTAGAGGAAGAGTAGGAGATGGTGGTCTCATAGAGTGGAGAATTGCAAAAAAATCTTTCTGTGGGGTTTATAGCCATAGAAATACTATGGATGGTCCTGATCTAGATATTGGTTTTGCAATGACAAAACATTTTAAAAATAAGATTTCTCCCCCATGAACAATTTCGTTGTACCCTTTCAGATAGGATTAGCTTGTTACTTATTTGCATGGCTAGATAAGGATGTTGTCTCTACAATGTTTTATTTGGAATGAAGTCCAATGTTCATTTCCAATAAGTAAAAACAGCTAAAATGCTTCAAAATATTTAAGTACTCATTTTCCAGTTATTGTGGTAGCAAATCTTGGATTTGTGCAAATTGTAAGCCTTTTGTATTAGGAAGTCACAAAACTGATTAATAAATGGATATTCAATAATTACACAAAAGCTTATTTAAAAGTTGCAAATTTTGGCCTCATAGAAGGAAGTAAATATGTGGAATTTCTTGGTAGACTTGCGACTGTCAGAGCAAGATACAGCAAGCTGAAAAAAATACAGTATCCTCATTTTTTCCTGGCTTACTGACAAAATTAATGCTGGGGTCATATTTGGAGATAAGTAATCTTTTGATGTTCTTCCTGATAATAAAATTAGCTGAGAAAATTCTTTGTGTTATCATAAATCTATGTTGTGCAGTCATTTTATGCAGGTGATTTTTAAAAGTAGATTTTTGACCTGATAGAAATGGAAATGTTTCTTAGAAGTGAAAAGGAGATTTCAATGAGGAATATATGAGATTATTCTCTTTAAAATCAAGCAGGCAAAAATTGTGGACTCTTTTTGAAAAATACTCTACAGCTTCATATCACATCCCACGGAAAATCTTGACATTCTCACTCAATGATGCTTAACCAATTTTCATAGCCCTGCAGCCAGTATTCCCTCCCATGTGAGGAGAAAAAATGCAAGCTTGGTCTGGTAAAGCTGGCAGGGTTTGCCTTCTGCTGAGGAGTGAGCTCTGGAATCAAGGATTTTTCATAGAAAACACCTGATCATTTATGCTTTTTCTTCAAAGATTAAGTAGAGTGTTACTGGATGTTTGCTGATAAACAAATACCAGCAAAGCCTGTGTAGAGCTTTAAACAGGAACTGCCATCTGAAAAACAATATAGAGCTAGAGGCCAATCTACAGGCAAGCTGTATTATTTTGCCAGCATATAACAAAGTTAAACAAGCAGCTGTTTTCTGCACTGCCTTCAGCTTTTAGCTGGCCTTGTGTGGTCTGGCTGGATTATGTTACAGTAATCTGGTTCTGATGTGACAGTCTTTGGTAAACATAGCAATGAACATAACTGGAACTGTCTTTTCTTACATATTTCTTTGTAGCAACAGAAAAGACAAAAAAGTAGTTCTTACTTATGACTCTCTATTTGAATAGGAGTTTCTCAAGAATTAATGAGACCCTTAGGTGTGATCTTGTATGAAAAGAAATGCAGTTTATTTCTTCCCAGGACAGCTGTGCACACTTCCATCACTTGATTGAAACATAGGCTTTTTCTGGGGATTTCTCTTTAAAATTTACGTGCAAGTTTTTGTAAAAGACCAACCATGCATTTACTCCAAGAAAGGGAAAGGTTTCTTTCTGTCCTGTTAGAAATGAGTTTCACCAGCTCAGTAACAGCTCTAATATTCTCTGTATGATTTCACCTGGCCACTGCTCCTACCAATTTTGCCTTCCTAGAAGCCTGGCACTGTGTCTCGATTGCTCTACCTCAGAGCAAGGCTTCATACTCTTATTGCAATAATTTTGTTAGTGCTGGCAAGCAAAAGTATTGAAGAAATCCCCTACTGTTCTGATTGATTTCCACAATTTTCTGGCATTGGCTCAGTTTTGCCTCAGCAGCCTTAGCCATCTGCATCTGGTCCAGCTTCTGGCTGCATTCATGCAGGGGGTCAGTAGCTCTAGTGAAGGATGAATGCCTGGTTCATGTAGTTCAAGACTGAAGAAATTATTGCAGCCCTCAGTTCTTCCACAAGTCAGCCTAATAGAACAAAGGATATCAGTGTAATTAAACTGTGCTTGATCAAAATGCCTTTCAAACATACCAGTTACGTCTTTTTATTGAACTGAAGAGTGGTCATAAAATCTTTGCACTGTCCCCATGGGGATGAGGGCTGCATTTTTCTGTAGCCAGCTTGTGGGAATTTCCAAGAGCAAATACATTGACCCTCTGCTGGAAACTGTTTAGGTATCAACAGTTAGTTTGTTTATTTATTTATTTATTTATATATAATAGTTACCACCATTTAATGTTTATTTTAAAGTGTTGTTATGCTGTATGGATGCAGGCCAATTCAGTTTGTCCTTCTGAATCAGTGGTTGCAAATGCTCCCATACTGGTATTCTTAAGTTTGTCAGGTCTCTGTAAGATGTGAATGCTTTGGTGTGTATTATAAATGTATGTTTTATGCATTTTTTTGTGACATATTATGGAATTTTGCTTTTTCCCCCCTTAAACTACAGAGGGTAACCTTTCCCTGCCTCAGATTTTCTGTTGAAAGAATGCTCTAATAAATTATATTTTAGGAGGTAGGGTGTGAAGAATTGTGAGTACTTAAAACATGGTCAGAAGTCATAAAAAAGAGCCAAAGGACAAAAATGCTTAATATGCCAGTTTATACTTGCTGTGAGATTTAGCCAAATGCTTTGAGTTTTGAGAAGGTTCTACTGTGTTTATGATATGCTTACTAATGGTTTTTCATGCACTGCTTGGTTATAGATTATAGAGATGAAACTTGATGCTGAAAATGGGAAATACTGAGCTAGTCTTACTACTGTGGGATACCATTCCTTTAGACTAAGGCAGAGTAGAGTGCTGGCTGGACATCATATGTAGACCCAGGTATCTCAGATGTTTTATGAAAGAACAATCCCAGCTATTTCTTATCCTTAAACTACTACTGTCAACACTACTAAGTGAGGAACTAACAGTTTGCTATTTGTAGTCACTTAAAATGAACTTGTGAGCTTCCTTAATGAAACATAAAGCTATTTCATTAAAAACTATCAAATCACATTATAATATTGCAGCTATTGAAAGTATAGTTTTACTTGTCTGAACCATAACACTTCTGCATAGTAGATCTTGTTACATAGGAATGCTGCTTAATTATTTTATTATTTTTGAGGAAAATCCTGTATAACAGCTTCCTCTAAAACATATGATGCAATAACTTCATAATCTTACCCTAGCCCCTGCACATCTGTAAAGGTACTGCCTGTAAAGAAGGCACAGTTTGTGTCCAAGTACTCTGTGCATGCTTAGCATGTGTACCTCCCTCCTCAAATACTTGCAAATGGGAAACAATAGACAAAAGGAAATAGTGTGAACACAGTGATAGAATGATATTTCTTCACTTCTCTAGAAGAGACTATATACCATTGGGAGCTTATATTATAGTATAAACAACTTCCCCCTCCACTAGGAAATCTGAACATGGTACAAATGTGACCAGAAAAAAACCTCATACCCAAAGATAAAAAAACCCACCAAAAATACCTTTCTCTCAACAATGTTTGTAATTCTCATGAGACATTTTCTGATTAAATACTTTCCATTTTATTCATTTATTCCTCTGTTTATATTTGTTTATGAAGGAAGCCAATATGTATTTAACCACAGATCACATATTGTATCAAATATCATAAATAAAAATGCAGGACTGCCTTTTAGTACTTGTTTGTACTATCAGTCAACATCACTTAGTAACATTTAAATGATTTTTTTAATGGATGAGTCAATTTAAATACATTTGATGAGAAGGAACATAGGAAAATATGGTATGATTGAGAAGCAGCATATGATGGATGTCAAGAAAAGAATCAGAATTATAATAGCTTGAATTTTTGTTACAAAATAAGTTGGTTCTGTAGCTTTCTGAGTTCCTTGGTGGTATACTTAAATTAAACAATTGAAGAAAGAAAAGTAAATTTTTAAAGTGAAGTAGATGCCACACTGATGCTGTATTTGAATACCTTACAGGTTACTTAAAGAAAATTATATTTGTGATCAGGATGAGTGAGCTTTTTTGGTTAAAAAAGGAGAACCTGAAGGTTCTATAAATTTTCCAAACTATTCAAAACTCACTTAAAATGATAAAATAACTCCCTTGTCTTTACCACCCCCTCCTTTTGGAGAGAGACCTCTTTCATCTGCATTTGACTCCTTAAAGAGAGAAACAGTTAAAAAAAGACCCTTTCCCCCCAGGCTGTTTCTTCAGTTTTCTTTAGCATTTTTGATCCATTTTCCATAAGAAGATCCAGACCTATGCCAGCTTCTTTACAGATTTTATTTTATTTCTAACTATTTATTTTCTCATATTCTCATCCCTTTTCTTGGTGCTCCAGAAAAATGTGTTGTTGTCAAAGTTTGGTATTCTGAAGTATGAAAAACAGCCTGCTGTGTAACAACAGCAGAAAAGTGACATTTCTATGGGAAAAATACTCTATTGAAGTCAGTCATTGGTAAACAATTGAAAGAATGTGTTCTCCCTGCCATTAAAATTATTTCTTTCACAAAAAAAGTAATCCTTGAGCTATCTGAATTTGCTTATTTCCTCTAATGAATCAAATGTATACTTCTATATTTCTAGTCTTTTGCAATCTATACTTGCTGTATTGATTTGTGTGTTTCTAAGCAAACAAGATCAATGATTTTGATACAGCAGAGACAGCATGTTATAGTTCACACAATCTTATTTCTAAATCTCAAACAATGAAATGAAACTGTTTAAAAGCACATTTTTCAATTAGATTTCTAAAGCATTCACATAAGAAAAGAATCTCAAGATATTTCAGGTGAAGGCAGGTATTATAAAAAGTGCCACTCAGCTACCAAAATGAATATAATTAAACATTAGATCACTATCCAAAAATAATATTACAGCAGAATTGACAGTTTTCAATTATCTTGTTATAGGACTAAGCTGGCTTTTGCTCACAAGGGATTAATTATCACTGTATCACCACTGTAGCTGTCACTTCGACTTTGGTTTTAAGTCTTTTTTAAATAGGTGACTGTACAGTCATGAAGTGCTGAAAGTTTGTTAAATGTATTGGACTATTGCCCTGTACTGGGTTTGTTCTGTGTAAACAAACATCTGGCTTGGCTGTTGAGGTTGGGTACCTGACCCTAAATTAGCAAAACTGTATATTTGTATCTGTATTCTTACTACACTTTGAATTTTTTGAATCATAGATTTGTAAGACCAGGCTGATGACAGGGAAGGTGTTAACTGATGAATTTCATGTGCCTGGGCCCCAGATACCTATGCCAGAAATGGAAATGAATAAAGAGTGTTGGTGCTACACTGAACTGAGCTAGCTGTGAAACATTGCTGATAGAGAAACCTAATTCTTGTCAGCCCATGGAAATGTCTCATCCTCTGCTTGTTGGGCTGCAAGAGAGAGTAAAGGGGGAGATGGGACACAGCCAGGGCTGGGCTAGAGGACTGAGCTGGAGGCATTCACCTCTTCTGATCATAAAGCTGTAGGGGCAAACTGAATCTGAATGCATGAGTCCACGACTAAGTTAAACTGAAGTGGGGATACTGTTGATTTCCCTTTCTTGCCTTCACTAGTCACAGTTACTTCTTCCTTGCCACAGCATTAGCACTCAACTAACCAAAAAGAGAAGAATGAGTCAAGGTCTGAACCCGTTAGTCAAACCTAGAGGAAGTGAGTCTCATGTGTGTGAGGTGGAAAAGCAGGCCATAGAATTTAGAAGTCTCCAGGTCTGTGAAAGTAATAAATGAAATAGTAGGCTTAAAGGTGGCATCATAATTATTAGTGCAGGCGTAGCTGGACTTGGTGGTTCAGAACTCCTGTTGTGTTTGTTTTTAGCATGTTTGTTTTTCAGTGCTTTCTGCTGTAACTAATTTGTGAGTGACCTTTCAGTGAATTAACTGATCTCACACATTTGCCTTTAATATAATAGACCATCCCTTTTGGTTTTAAAATAATTAATCAGGAATCCTGTAATAGAAAAAGCAAAGTATTTAAAGATCTGATTCTAAATGTCCCTTGGTAAAAGTCTTACTGACCATACTGATATTTCTGAATGAAGTATAATGGCCCAGTTGTTGAGAATTCATTCTTACTGCACCAGATTCCTTTAAATGAAACATACTTATCAGCAATTCCAAAGTAGTATGAAAAAGCTGATACTAACTATAGAGTAACTACTATTTGAATTGCTTTTTGGCTGGAGAAAGCCTCCTTTTTGTCAGTAACAAAAAATTGTAAGGAAACAAAGTCTTTTAAGCAAAGTCATGTGTGGTAATGATTATAAACAGTACATGGGGAGACCCTGTAGTTTGTGTGTTTGCCTAGGGCCTTTGTTGTTAGAGCACAATCATATGCCAACTACAGTAATGAGTGCTAGCATTTATGTCGATAGTTTGTTCTGATTTTTTTCCTCAGATGTTATTTCAGTATGATGTAGGTAAAAGAAAATGAGAAATCCTGGCTACCTTCCTTGTTGAGTAGAGCAGTTAGTCAGCTGAATACATCTGGCCTTTGACAGGCATGCTTGTATTTGATTACCTACTGAAGATGTAGTGCAGGCACACACAAGTTGGGTAAACATGCTGAGGGGGCAGTTTCCTTACCTCCCATGAAGAATATTCATCTTAACTTGTTTTGCGTAGAATTAAACTCATGCAGTTTCTGTTAGAAGGAACTTTTACTAAGTCGTTCATTGTTTATGTGAATTTACATGCTATACTTTTGTCAAAAAAGGATTGTGTGATTTAGTATGTTGTGTTAATGAATATACACAATAAAGCAGTGTTCTTTAAGATGCTGGATCTTGAAAGAAAAAAGAGGCTTAATTCTTTTGTGTGGGTTTTACCTGCAGATAATGCAATTACAATCTGTGTAAGTCTACTCAGACAGGAGAGCTAGAGAGCATGAAGTGTTTAGTGAAAGTTTCATTGACCTTCACCCCCAGACTGCTTACATGAGCAATGCCTACAATGGGACACAAGAAAGTCTTTGCTTAGACAATACACGTCAGCAAAATATATCTGCAATATTTTTCTTTAACATTCTCCATTATGGCAGTCATGAAAGTCATATATTGCTGCATTAGTTCTTTCTCTAGTCTTCTTTTAGTCCCCATGATTTGGGTTGTTTTTCCTTTTTAAAGGCAAGAAGATGCATAACTAAAACATAATGATTTACCTGCTGAATATTTTAAATGTAGCAAAGAAATTGAAATAAGATTTGACAATTTGACTTATGATGTATGGTAGAGAGAAGGGAAAAATGTTTTAAGGGGACTGAACTGCTCAGAGACATTCAGAGAGCTCTGCAAATCAATGCTGAGAGTGACAGACTCATATATCAACCATGACTCTGCACCAGCTAGAATGTAATGAGAACTTCAGTAATTTGGCTCTGCTATGGTTGAATGCTGCTTCTGGGTGAAATTCCATGAGCATAGTATAAGTGAGACCAGGTCACTTCTGTCTTAGCAGACAGAGGTAATTTTAAAAATAGTAGTACTTACCCTGGAAATAAAACTTAGGTGAACAGCAAACTATAGCTGTAGAAGTATATGAGAGTAAGTGTATGCATTCACTTCAGCCATTTATTTCTGGTTTTGAGTTGTTGTTTCCTCCTCAGGTAGATTTGAGGGAAAATCTGTAAATAAAGAGGTTAAGAAATGTATTCACAGGTAAATTATGAGGAACCATTGCAGTTTATCTAACAAGATATTGGGATAACTCAATCTGTGTGAGATGCTAAATAAGAAAGAAAATAAAAAAGAAAGCCAACCCCTTAATATGTTTATTTTTTCTGATACTGCTGTTTTCATATGTCTCTTACATTAAAAAGTTATGTGTTTACTTGCTCTTCTTTTAGCTGGAATGGGAAACTTTGCTGTAGCCTGAGATACTGTGAAGTAAAGAAGGCCTGTTCTTTTGATACAGAAAGGGAAAAGACTTCAGATTTGGACTGGGAAACCTTTTTTTGAAATTAGTTTTAGATTTTCTTTGCTCTAAGAAATCTTCTACTGTAGTAGTACATTACCACTCTATTATGATAAGGTTAGAAGACTTTCAAGAAAATATTTTAATTGTTTACCAAAATAGATCAGAATCAAAGGAAATTTGTATGGTGATGACAGTCCATCAGGGAGCCTCTGGAAACCTTATGGAGAAAGAGGATTGACTACTGTTAATACATAGACAATGTTTAACTCATAATTTCCTAGCTTTTATGTTGCTTTCCAAATCATGCTACTGTTTACAGAAGTCAGAGGTTTGTCCAAAAACAAGCTCTATTTTTGAAAACTGGCAAAATTTTTCATTGGGAAGAAAATCACTTAGATGAATAATAGGAGGTATGTTGTTTTTCCCCTCTGCCTCATGCTTAAAGCATCTTTCTCTGGTTGCCAAGCTTGTTCTTTTGGGTTGCAGTTACTGCTAGCAGATATTCAGATGGCTGTAAGAAGTCACAGAGTGGGTTTTTCCACTTCTTCCTGGGCTAAAAAAGTGTTATGGCTTCTTTCCATACTTCTATATATGTATTTATTTAAAGTTTAGAGGAATCCATGTCTGTCCCTTCCATGGCCTGCTACTACATTCTGGGATCATCTCAAGCCCAGTGGGAATCTGAATTTTGTTGCTCAAGTTCGGAAACAGTCAAATTTCTGAATTAAAAAAATCCCAAACCAACAACATTTTTTAATTAAATTTAAAAGTAGTTTACATTTTTCTATAAAACAAAATTGTATATATATATATATATATATATATATATATATATAAAAATAATATTTTTGAAATATTATTTCAGTATTTAAATTTTGTATTTTCAACTGTTATTCATTTTTTGTTTTTCCCATGAAAACATTTATTTTAAAATATGCAATGATTAAAAAAAATTCTATACAGCATCAACAGATGGTACTTCAGTACTGAAATGACCTTTGGACTGAAAAATAAATTTTTATACTAGAACTTTCTGACTTTCTCTTAGCTTTGAAAATAGTTCATGTAAGAGAGTCTGTTACAGCAGTTTGCACTGGTCCATGAAAGGATCTGATTTATGGCAGCAATCCTCAACTAAAAATGTGTAGCAGGGTGAAATCACAGTTCTTGAAGTCTTATTTTCCTTGCTGTCTGTGTGATATACATGGTAAATACAGGCAAGATCTAGCATGAACACCTCCCAGTACCAGGAGGGTAAGTAGGAGAATCCTTAAGCATTGAGCTCAACAATGACTGAAGTTCCGTTGTTTCCAGGATCAGCACATCCTCTTCTCTAAGTGATAAGCTCTTCCAGTAAAAGAATTGCAGAATAGTGATTGTCATTCCTGGAAAAGGCCTGATTAGAAGCTCTTTCCCATAGAATAAAACAAATCAATGACAGGGAGGGAGGAGATGTTTTGCCTTTGTTGTTCAGTCACGTTGATTTTCAGTATGCAGGTGGCATCTTCATGCTAGAGTGATAGACATATTAGAAAAATACACCAGTGGGACTTTGCCCCATTTCAGTCAAAATGCAGAGCTAATTAATGGTGTAAGGAGAAAATGCCACTCTATTAGACACCTGTTCAGAACATTAGATTAAAATGTGAGTCACTTCTTTGGACAGGAATAGCCATTGCAGAAGAAGCTGTTGGGTTTTGACAGCTTGGATGAAGAAGGTTGCTAAAAGTCCTGAGCAAGAATTTGAAATGAAGGATACTGAATATATTACCAAAATTCTTCTTTCCAGGAAGTAGTACTTCACATTCCATCTTAAAATTAAGAAATCTTAGGTACAAGAAGCACACTTTATCTTTTGCTTTTCAGAATCTATCCTCTTAAATTCATTAGTTTTCCATATGTTTTTTCTAGGGCATAATTTTGTGATAACTGTATGCTCTATTTGTAGTATTTGTTAGTCATTCTTGAGGGGCACATGGGCTTGTTAGTGCCCAAAACAGTAAATGCAGTTTTCTGAATGGTGGGGCTTGTCTAGAGAGGGTTTGGTTTTATGTATCAGGATTTTTTGCCTTATGGGTTTTTTTCTTGTAGTTAGACATTGCTCTACAGATTTTTCTCAGCTAAGAAATATATTAAGATATACAGTAATTTCATGATTATAAGCAGCACCATTTTGACTAAAATTTTGATCCCACCTCGGAAATGCGGCTTACACTCAGGAGCGGCTAATACGTGAAAACATTTCTGATAATTCCAACACTGGAAGTGCAGCCGAGGTGCCAAGCTGAGCACTTGCCAGTAAAACCCAGGATTGCATGATTGTTACAAATTGGTTACTCTGTTCTTCAGCGGGTGGTGGTGGCTCTGTGCCGGCAGCGCGGGGGTGGGGGGGAGGTGGGGTGCTCCCTCCTGCCGGCCCCACGGCCCGAGGGAGAGGTGACGGGGCTCTGTGCCTGCCTCCCACCGGTGCCACGGGAGCAGGAGTGGGTGGGGGGACTCCGTGCCCGCCTCCCACTGCGGAGCAGCACCAGGCCGAGGCAAGCGAACCCGGCGGCAGCGGCGGCTGGTCCCAAGCGGCCCCGCTGAGCGGCAGCGCCGAGCTGGGCCACCTGGCCCCGTCGGCAGCCCCGAGCGGCCCGAGCCTGCACGGCCCGACCTGGACCAGTAAACCCTGAGGTCCCTCGATTCTGTTACTATTTGGCAACTTTGTTGCTTGTGGGTCCTTGCTGCGAACCACAGAGCAGCTTATAATCAGGTGCAGCTTGTGTATGACCAAAGAACAAAATGTTGCCGACACCCGGAAGCGTGGCTTGTAATAGTGAAATTACTTTATTTGGACCACCAGGGCTTCTACAGTAATCAGAATCATCAAGGTTGTAGGAGACTTTTAAGCATTAAGTCAATTTTTTCACAGGAGGAGATCAGGTTGGTCAAACAGGACCTTTCATTTGTAAATCCATGTTGACTGGGTTTGATGTCCTGGTTGTCCTGCATGTGTAAGGGCACTCAGGAAAATCTTCCATGACTTTACCTGGAACTGAGGTTAGGCTGGTGGCCTCTAGTGCCCTGGATCATCCTTCTGACCCTAACAAAGCTTTATTAATAATTTGTTTGACCTTACTACTACTCTGATACTCCTATTACCAACAGAAATTGCTTGGATAAGTTAAAAACTCGTGAGGGCTTTCATCTATCCTGGTATCAAGCTTATTTTTAACCAAAAAGTGCCCAATCTTGAAAATTAAATTAAAGGGTCATATTGCATGCCTCTTCACTGCTATCTCTGGAAGAAGCTGTACCATTCAACTCTTGCTCATTGCACATGGAAATCTGTGTTGGTGGTGCTGGACTGCAGTTTTTCTGTGGATTTGGGTGCCCTCCAGAAAGGGAGGTGTGATGGCCAGACCAGAGGAGCACTCCTTGTCCTTCATACTGTTAGTACACTTCCCAGAGGTTAATTTATCATGAGCCAGTGCCTCGCTGACCTCTGCAGAGAGCTAATATAACGTGCTTTTCAGGTTTTCCTGAGAGATGGATGCCACTTCCCACAATCCAGTTCAGTCACCTGTGACAAAACTAAGTGTGTCAAGCCAAAACTAAATGTGCATGAGGCTGTGCTAAGGTGCATGGGGGAGAGAGTTGACTTATTCCCATTTGTTTTCTTTCAACAAACACTGGTAAGGTCTGAAAGATTGCTACTTGTCAGGAATCTATCTTCTGTTTCATCATTGTGCAGTGGCTTGATTTCCAGTCCCTCATTTTTTGTGACAACCGTGTAAGAAACAAATGCTGCTGCTGTGACTGCTCTGAGAGGAAAAGGGAAAGGGATGTTATCTTGAATTGTATTACAAAACTGCTTTCATGTAAGGACCCCATTACATTGCTTACAGCTTTTATATTCCACCGTATGCTTTGCTTTTTTAATCAGACTGTACCTAATTCAGTTTTGGGATTTTGTTGGTTTTATTTTATTTAGCCTCTACTGCAGAAGATGATTAATGAACAGTATTTTTTTTCTTTTAACCTGCTGTGTATGCAGTGCTGCATGCCACTGCAGTTTGTCTCTTCTTTTGTATGCACTGGATGCCTGCTTTTTTNTTTAATTTCATTTTTCATTTTATTTTCCTCCCTGTATAAATTTATTTGGCTTTCTGATACCCCCCCAGGAATATTTAGCCTCTCAAAAAGTTGGTGCTACAATATATATGCAGATGTTTGTTTATGTTTTAAATTAGATGTCTAGAGTATTTAGTATTCAGATACAATACTTTGTTTTGGGCACATGAAATTTAATTATAAGGCAGATTGTACTTGTCTTCAAAAATAGTGTACAAGACAAAAATCTAATCCATTTCTTTTCTTCTACAAGAACTGCTGGAGTAAAAATTCAAATTCATAGAATATTTGTCATACAAACAACTGTTCCTGAAGTTATAATTCTTAAATAAGGACAAGAATTAAATTCCAAACAGCCTCCTGGCAAATGCAACAAAAGGCAAAATGATCTAGCTCTGTAATGGGGAGTCTGTTGCCCTCTGAGACAAGCCTGAGAAGAGATAACAGGCATATGGGACTGATATGGAGGTCATGTAAGGAGGAATCTTTTAATTTAATTAAAAGCATAATTAATCCTAGAGAGATTGTGTTACCCTCTATGGTTGGATTTTATGTGTCTGCAGTGTTTGCAAGCCAAAAAGTAAATGTATTTTTGACATTTAAAGATGAGAAAGTATCACTTTTTTTTTTTGCCAAGAAACTTATCTGATTGAGAAAGAATTAGTGAAATATTAAATGTCAATTTGCTGGCAAACATAAAATAGGCAATGCAAACCTTTGCTTCTTGCAGAAAAGATAATGATAAAACCAGCTTTTTTCCACACTGACTTGTTCTGATAAGTTCTGCCTGTAGGATTTTTTGTAGTAGACTGTTACATGCCATTGTACTTGTATGTGGTGCTCATCAGTGGCCAGAAAAGCTAAGGCATTAAGCATGCATTTTAGAACAAAATGATACATTAAGAATTTAACAAAATAATGTCTGCATTATGATGCTGCCTTCCATTTTCTGGAACCAGCTGAACAATAAAATACACCATTTTAACTCCATTTTAACAGAAGCACTTGCCTATGATGAAGTGAGATTCCTTTTGCTTGATGAATCTTCATTTTATCAACAGCTAATGAGCCTGGACTGCACTCCTCCAGCTGAGAAGGGAGAAGGGATTTGTTGTTTCACATGGCTAGAACACCTTTGCTCCTGTTGTGCTACTGGTTCAGCATTTCTGGTAATTGGTCTGATAGCAAAGGGTCATCTGTTATGAAGCTGCTGTTCATCACATTTGTCCTGCTAGAATGGCATCAATTTATCTATCTATCATAAAGTTACTGGACCAGCAGTCTGAGACATTGATGGTTTATTTCAATATATAGTCATCCTGAGATATAATGCATTTCACTTTCTGAATTTTTCAGATGCAGGAATACTGAAATAATTATTAGCAAAATTGGGATTGTGCACACATTTTTTAGTCTGTAACTTTTTAGAGATGTCATCTACAGACTTTGGTATAATGCATGGTATTAAATAGGTTTTTTTTCAAATTCTTGCATTGCACTCTGATTCCTCAGAAAAGCATCAATTTTCTTGCAACTAACAGTGAAAATTGATAGTTACCAAGACTGTTCAGAGTAATTTACCACAACTATAAGAAAGGCTGTGTTCCTGAGTCTTTCTAGCACAGCATATTTCACATGTTAGTGTGACTCTGCAGTAACATTAGCCTTTTGGCAAGTCATAAACGTTAAGCCTGATTTCCTGGTATGGGGTGAATGTACTAAAGGAAGTTAGAAGTTCCTCTTGGTTCCTGAACTGCTAGAAATGAATGGCCCCTTGTCATCCCCCACATTGTGTCATGTGCTCTTTTAACTCAAATAAATTATTCTAAGGTTCTTAGGTCAACATAAACATGTGTTTCTCTTCTGCATTCTTCCTTTTCAGAATTTCCTGACTGATTGTTCTGAGTTTTTGCATTTAAAACTTTTATTCTGTGTCCAAGTGTAATCTGGTATTGAAAATCACGAATCTCCATGGATTACGGTAACCAGAGCTATTGCAGACTCCTCAACTGCTATTTACACCTTGTGTAACAGTTTGCAAGAAAGGAAGCTATAGTCTAGTCAAGTCAGTTCATTGTTCTTCTATTTTGAGCAATGTTGAAAGTGTATGTAAGAGGTTGCAAAGCCTGAATAGCTGAGGCAGACCATTTGATTCATAAAAATTGACATATACACTTGCATAATCCTGTGTATAAAACATGTTGTAAAGAGAAAGATGGCTAGAACACAGCAGAACAAGAAGCATAATGATTTCCTTCTAAGTATCAAGAAGCTGTATCTAAAGAAGGGCTGCTTGGTGATGACAGTCCTTCTTCTTTCTCTGTAGGTTCAGTTGATATTTGTTCCTGTATGCCTACTGGTTATATTCCATTTAATCACTCCTTTCTTCACAATTAAGCAGGAAAAGGAGATGCTCCCTCAGGTGTAGGAAACAGAAAGCAACCAGGAGCTGTGCTTTGTGTTGCTTTTAAGAGAGGTAGGAGCATGGCCTCTTCTGATAGCTACTGATTTCACAACTATTTTCACAAAAGAAACGCAGATCAGTTAATCCAACATAACTAATTTCTTCTCATTCAAAGGAGTCCACAGTGGCACAGAACTAGATCCTCCCCTGTATATTTTGCCAAACCCAAGTATGAAGTATTATGGCACAGGCTTAGAAGTGAGATAATTGCAACTTAGGAAAGATGTACAAAAATAAATTGTTTTAATTTTTAACTTGCCTTTTGTTCTTCTGATGTATTTTATTGGAATCTACCTGTAGTGAGCTTTACCTGATCTTCCTCACTCCCATTTCCCCCTTTTTCTTCATTCCCACCACATATCTTGGGAATTGAAAATGAGTCTGTGTATTCAACATGCCACAAGGCTAGTATGCACATTTCTGTGTCAGGGAAGAGTTTGGAAGAAAATAAGGAATGACTGTGTTGTGTTATAAAGTGGAACAGGGAATTTTGCAGAGCAAAGAAATTTCAGTACAAAGGTAGATTGCAGATGTCACATTTACTGAGGTGCTGCAGCCCTGACTGGTCTTTGAACAGACTGTATGAGCTACAATATTTCAAGTACATTTAGTGTTTTGCTGCAAGAATTATGTTTTTTAAGGTCAGGCAGTGAAGCAGGAGGAGAGCACACTGAAGTGAAGACCGGTAACAGAGAGCCAGACAAAGAGAGAAGGATTGAGTAAGTATTTGAAAAGGTTACTTCCCCTCCTAGAAAGGAGACCATTTAAAATATAGGTGACTGTTGTAGGGGAAACATAAGCTAGTGAGTGGGCTAAGGAGAGAAAAGAAAAAACAGAGCATAGAGTGCAAAAGAATGGGTGGTAAGAAGAGCTACCTATGTTATGATTGAGGGTGTTGGAAAATAAAAGACAAGAAATAGGAAAGGCTGGGGAGAAAATAAGAAAACCTGGGAAGGTGGCAAGAGCTGAGGTGATATATGATGTGGCTCCAACAAGAGAGGTGGTAAATACAGGACAGATGTTTCTTTCTGGTTTCACATGGAAGTGGCAGCATTGCTTAGTAGATTTGTGTTAGGCCATCCTTCTCCAAAACATGTACTCAATTTACTTCTTATGTAGTGTGTGTTCAGTCAGCATGGTTTGAGTTATAAAAGCTCAACGCCTTGATGCATTTAGAAATGCCTTTTCAAATCTCTAAAAATCTATTTGAAAGCTGAGAAGAGCTTAAAGAGTACATATTTGAGTGCAAAAATTAACTTTGTAAAATACATTAGGACAGCTTTTTTAAAATCTCTGTGCTTTCTTTGAACTTTGTCTTTGTTCTGCCTTTATGAATTCAGATCCCTCGTGTCCTTTCCTCCTTCCCATTTGGCACACCTCTTGATTGTTTCACAATTTATCTTTGCTGCCCAGGGAATTCAACTGTCTGGGGCTAGTGGCTTTATCCCACCTTTGTGTCAAGGTCAAAATCTTTTAATTTTACAGGTAGGGTGAGTATCATGACCCCAGGGTCTGCTGCTGTATTTTTCAATGCTGTCAAGTGTTCTCAGAATGACAATGTCTGAGGTTTATATATGTCAACTCCTTTATTGGGCTCTTTGGTGATATTTTGTCTAATTTGTCTTAGCAAGCATATGGGTATTTTCTTGCTAACACTAAAAGCCTGTGGCAGTAAAAACCCTCAGATAAAAAAAAAAGAGGCTTAACAACATTCTTATTATAATTAAATTGAAGACTATATTTACAGAAGGTAAAAACAATTTTGGCAACATTATAAGAGAGATAAGTTTTCCTTACTACAGTTTCTGCATCATATCTTTAATCTGTAGTTAAGCTAAGGATGTCTTTCATATATTTCCATTCTTTGAAAAGCCATTGCAACAGGGAAGACTTTAAATTGCATTTTGTATTTACAGGGTTTGGGATTTTTAACGAGGGATTGAGTTTCCTTTAGACTGTGTTTTTTGCTGGTATAAAGTACTTAGGCTTTCTGATTTGATCTGCCTGTCTCTCAGCAATGAGGTGTAATAGGAATATAAACTGAAACATGGGATCTCTTGCACGTTTTCAGTATTACTTGGATCTTAAAAATGGTCCTGATCATATGTGTTCATTGAAACAGTTGCAGTAGCTTCTTTGCACAAATATATCAACATATTTTTATATTTTCAAAAACTATAAGGAAAGTAAATTAGGAAGGTGACATGAAAAGCCAGTTACTCTAGTAGTGGTAAATATCTTTTCAGTTGCACATAGGAGTTGAGAGACTAATGTCTATTTGGAGCAAAACTAGAAGATGGTTCAGCTCTAACAAACTGGTACTGTAATCTTTTATGCTGATATTTCTTCCAAGCCTTATCAATTTGGTTCCTGGTGAATCATTTTTAGACACATCTAACAAATTTTATTATTGCTTTAAGGTGTAGAAGTGTAATCCAACAAAATAATTAGAAGATTTCTTTTCCCTTATGAGCAAAATAAAATATTTCAGTCAGCCCCCCAATTTTTTGAGATACTATTGCCTAAATATTTTACTTCTCTCCCCATCCAATCTCCCGATCTTTAGAAAAGATAAGAAATAAAAACCTAAATCTGACAATCTGCTTTGAAAATGTCAGCTAAAACTGATATGGAAGAATAATGAGCCTCTGAGAACAGCTAATAACTTCAAGGGCCTAAGATCTAGAGTTGCTGAGAACCTCTTCCTTTTTCCATTACCAAACTATTCTTTTTCTATTAAGCAAAAGAAAAGAAAAAAAAAAAAACAAAAACCTACACTTTTCTTAAAGTTTAGTAATCTTCTTGATATACTGGTGTGAACTGCAAGAAAGCACTAATTTACAGTAATTTCACGAATACAAGCCGCACCATTTTGACTAAAATTTTGGTCTGAACCCAAAGTGCGGCTTATAATCAGGTGCGGCTTATATATGGACAAAGAACAAAAAGTTTCTGTTTTAGTTTGGAGGACAGGTGTCTGTTGAGAAAGGCAGGAGCTTCTCTTTAAATGGAGAATGTAAATCCCCTCCCTCCAAATTATTATAATTTTGAAATCAAGGGGCTTTCAGG
>PYHW01009916.1:14151556-14177817 GCA_013186435.1 Turdus rufiventris | reverse complement strand
ACTCAATGGGCCATTAGCAGAAAATTATTCTCAGGAGGAAGGCTACAGTTGTGAAAAGATAAAGAACAATGGCCCATCAGCAGAATATTTTCTGCAGAGATAAGGATCACTGCCCCCACCCTCAACAGATGGTGATAGAACAGATACCTTTTACCACACCCAGTATTGTAAGGTGCGGCTTATAATCAGGTGCGGCTTATATGTGGACAAAAGAACAAAAAGTTGCCAACACCTGGGAGTGCGGCTTATACTCGGTGCGGCTTATAATCGTGCAATTACTGTATCCATTACACGCAGTTTAAAATTCTTTTAGCTATCCTATACATGCCAGTTTACTGAATATTTTGAAAGGCTGCCCTCAAATTTGCATACTTTCTGCTGATAGTCCTGTGACTAACAAACTGATTCATCTTTGGTATTGAAAGGGGATGAGGCCAATCATTCCAGAACAGCACTGGGAACTATAATTCTGAGAAAGCTGAAAAAGACTTTTTGAAACAGAATGTGTTGGCATCCATGAAACCCCAAATCCAGATAACTTATTCAGTTGAGTAGCTGTGTTGAATTTTTTTATAAAGAGTTTGCTGTATTGTTTCTTGTCATAAATGTTTTTGCTCAGTTTGCAGTGAGATAGATTACCCATGCTGTATGTGCAAATTGTGGCTGTACTCAGTGGTCCAGGCATACGGACATTTGTGCCGACTAAGCTATTTTTACAGCTCTTAACAACTCTGTCAGCAAAATATTTGCATATTTTTAATGTGGTAGTATTCCAACTTTCTCAGCATTCATCTACCTTTCTTATAATCTCTAAAGAAGACTGCTGCAGTTTTTGAAGTATCTTTATTTATTTGTCTTAATTTAGGAAATTATATTATTTGAAAATGAGCTGAAGTCCACATATAAATTAGCAAGACCCAGTTCATAAAGAAACCCAGATGCCATGGGCCTCCTACACTCCTAGTGGCCTCCAGACATGTGGTCTAGTACTTCTGGCTAAATGCAAATAAAAAATTAGGCTTTCAGCACTGCTGTGAACAAGTAAATACCATTTACAGAATAAAACGTTTAATTTCAGTTACCAATTCTGTATGATCCTGTATTTTATATATATTCAGAAGTAGAGACAGAGGCACAGTTTATTAAGAAACTGTGTTCAACACAGTTTGCAGGTAGTGATCTTCTAAAAGTGCAGTGAATAGTGCTCTACTTGCTTTGTCTTTGTTTAAAATAACCTTATTTCACTAAAGTTTCCTTGATACCCTAAGCATAATTACCATTTCTGAAGAGATGACTGAGCAATTTGGTCCAGTGTTTTGTAGGCAGCTTTGAATGTACTCCTGTAAAGCTTAAGATGCAAGATGACAAAGCAGAGGGGAAATATATTGCACTGATTTTACTGTTGAATTATTTGAGATATTTCTTGTGCCTTTAAAATGTTCCTGTTTAATTTTTTATTATTATTGACTCCTTAAGTATTTTGCATATATGGCTCAGATGAAAAAACTGAGGCAGAAATTTATTTGTTGAGTATATTGAAAAATCAATATTACATGCTGGAATTTTTGCTGACTTATCTCTTACTTGTTGGGTTACTCTGTCTTTAATTTTTTGCTTGTTCAAGATTTTAACCTGGAATTGAGTTTTTGTGCAGGAGACTTTTTTTTAGCAGTGTATTTTGCATTATGCATTCTCTCTGATTTCGTTATTTTTTCTTCATCTGCAGTAGTTTACTTTAGAGTGTTCTTAACTCATTTTCTCGTCGCACGCTACATACAGTTCCACTTGAATGCTTAGAAGTATATTATATTTGCCTTGTTGAAATGAGGTTGACACATGGCCGGAAGAAATTTACAGCTGGGAAGTGACAGCAGCAAGTTTATATTGTACAATTTAAAAAGGTCATAGGTTTTGTCACTCTTCTCCATTAATTTGGATTATGATATTGCAGAAAACAACCCCCTAGCATATGCTTAAAAGGCATGTACTTCTTTATATAATCACTAGAAGAATTTTTTCAGGCAGCCTAGTCCAGTCAAGGGGCAGTTCTTGGGTCCTGTCCCTTCATCAAAACAGAATGTAAATCTGAACCTCTTTGATGTTCTCAGTACTTCTGCACACTTTGCAAACAAATGACAAATTTTGTCTGGCACAGTTTGCAAAGTGGTGGATGGGAATAATTGTGTAGCCAGAAAAAAAATTATTAGGATTTTTTTCCCCTTTTCTTTAAATAGTTATATTTGAAGCTTTGTTTTTATTTCAGTTCAGTAGGAAGGAAAGGAATGCATGTACATAATCATTGCCAGCTACGGGGAGAGATATGCTCCACAGACATAGGGAGTACTTCATTTCCATACCTGAAGTAGTATTTTTGTCACTTTTTATAGTATTTCTCTTCTGACTAAAAAACATAGGGTTTTTTTTCCCCTTTGTGTAGACTAATACACAGCCTTGATAGCATTTGTATCCATATCAAAATTGAAAATTAAAAATAAAATCCTCATTTAAGGTAAGATTTTTAGATCATCCTAATTATTTAATCATATAAAGGCCTTGTATAAGTATTAATTCACTGATGACTGTCTTAATATTTTAAAATGCTAGATAAAAGCAGGTAATATTTCAAAATGTCCAAACATACATCGTTACCTAAAGATAACAACAAAAGTATGAAGAGTTTTTTTAAAAAATAATTTACAGTGTTGTGATCATATTTTGTAGGCTCTGTCTGGGAGTGTTATAAATGCTTGGGCAATTGTAGCTTATCAAGACTGCTGATCTTGCTTTATCTAAAATATGCACATGTTCACAAATGACACTTCATCAATCCAAACTCTCCAGCTATTTCAGATATATTCTTTTTTATAATTATATTTTCCACATGTTTATGTGACACTTAAACATGTGAAGAACAGTTTGCTTATCAGTTACTGGAGGGATGTGTGCACATGTGTCTAGAATAATGTACTCTGAGCCTGGGGGATAAAATTTCTCCTGTTTCTAGTTTTCCTAAAAATGTCTTTGGAGAATTCTGGTTTGTATTCTCTATTAAATTAAACTTTATCCTCCGTCTTGGTATTTTCAATATTTTCTTTCCAAGCATATATAGCTTTGCATGCTTCAACTGCAATTGAAAGGACTGAACTATTGTATGAGGGAAATGATTGAGTTAGTTTTGAAAGGATCAAGAAAAAACAGATGCTCTAAAAAGTAGGGTTGATTTTGATCCTATTTTCCCAGTGGAGTTAATTCAATGTTTTGAGTTTCTTTTTGCTGTCAGACCACTTTGTAATTATTCTGTCCTAAAAAACCCTCCAGTACCTTCAGTAAGGAAATGGCCACCACAATATAGTAACAGACACAAGGTAATTGGAGCATAGAGAGGTGTGAATCAAAGCCAAGGAGACCTTGTGAGTTCTGCTCTTTGTGGATTCCGTTTGTGTGAGGAGCACATATGATGTACACACACATCGTCATGTTTGTTTCATCACTATGACAATATTGATTATGGGCATATAAAATGAATTAGATGCCATTTATTTTCATTTATTTTAAAAAAGGACCTATATACACATAAATGTGTGTGTGTTAAGAGACCTTGTATTAGCTGGGACTTTCTTTTCTGTCCACCCCAGAGGCTGCCATTTAGCAGACAGGGAATAGCAATAAAGGAAATTTGGCAGAATTCAAAGTGGAGGAGAATCAGATCAGAAACAGAAACACTTTCAAGACCTTGAGGAAAACATGACACTGCTTTTTACAACGTTTCCATGACCTTTCTCCTAATGAATAGTTTTATTTGCATGAGATGCCAAAGCTTGGGCCAAGCCCAAAAAATAAACTTCTCCTTCAAATTTAAATTTATGAGAAAATTTAGTCATGTGATCCATGTAGGTGGTGATGGGGCAATGGGCATTTTATTATTCCAGAGCATCCTCATATTTGCATTCTCTGGGGAAAAAAAACCACAAAAAACCTAATAGAGAGAAAAAGTCTCCAAGAAAAAACATTCATTTCAAGCCTTGCTGCTAACATTATACTAAACCCCAAAAAAGTCAAGTATCTTAACCCTGAATTAATGCAGCTTCAAAAATGTGTGACTATATTAATATTATAAAGTATTTTTGTTGTTGCATGATTTTCTTAGGAAGAGTTTTTTTGGTTTTAAGGTGGGGGAGAAAATGTTCTCATGCACAGACTTGCTGAATAGCCACATAATCTTATATGTCTGATTTCTTCTTTCCTCCCTGTACTCTCATTGCTTCTTTCTGGGTCATTTCAGAAACTAATTTTTTTAGCTCCTTGTGGTACAAAGATTTGTGCAAGGAAATGGATTAGCACACTTTTGGGTACCATTAAAAAACTGTTTTCATCTTCAGAAGTATTTTAAAATATCCAGGTGTTTTTAACAACATCAAATCATGCCAGCAGGGGTCAGTTTAGCATCAATGGAAATTGAAATGGCAGTACTGTACACTTGAGGAGCTTGAACAAATTTGAAGCTTGTATAATCAGACTACAAATAAACAGTGTATATAACTTGGAAGAGAGTGACTAACACAAGTTTTGCTATTCCTAGTGGATTTGGATTTGAGTCCTTTTTCAAAAGTCAATGAATGAACAACCTTTTCTGAAGTTTTGCTGATTTTCCACAGTATTTCCAGTATTTTGTCCTTTAAGAGTATGTGAACGGTGTATTTGACACTTTGGAAAAAAAAGTGTATCTTCAGTAGAAAAAAAAAAAAGCATAGAAACAATAGGATATTAAAAAATGACTGATTTCTGTAATGTATAATATTTAAACTGAAAATATAGTAGATACATGAAAGATTTCAGGTCAAGTCCTTCAAAGACAGGAATACTGGTATATGCACTGAGCTTACCCACCACCTGAACCTGCACATCCTTCCCACCTTCCTTCCTCCCATAAAGAAACCTGCACTGACTTCTTTAGAACCACTGGTGCTTTTGAACTTCTAGTGTTTGCCTGAGGTCACCTATGGCCATAGTTATTCATTAAGGTAAACATGTCTAACATACAAAATAGAGAGCAGAAGGAGGATAAAGTAAAAAAGTGTCTGATACATAGTTACTGTCAGCTTTATATTTTTTGCGCAGTTGCTTTTTTTTTTTTTTGCAGTTATCTGGCTTTGTCTTCTGTTTGCAGTTTTTGCCACTTTGATGTGTGCTGCATTTGTAGAACTACCTGGATGCATCCATTTTTATATTCTTGCATTCCAAGAAAAAGTAAATGACAGCATATATCTTTTAGAAAGTTTTAACTTTCTTGTTAGTTCAATAGTGACACCTGTAGAAATTCTCAGTTTGTATTTGATCACTCTTTCACAAGTAAAGTTCAAATTAATTCAAATACTAGTTTTAATGACATAATTGATGCAACATAAGGAGGTGCCTGAGGCTAGGGTTACAAGGAGCTGTTTTTTAAGTAAAGTATAAATATAAACTACAAGAGGAAACACACATTGAGAACACTCAAAAATTGGAGTTTTTATTCAAACTTCTTGCCCAGTCAAGACTGAAATAACATAATATATTTCAAGATTGAAAGACTGGAATAACACCATGTTATTGGAAAATTTTATTACTATTTGTAGCAGCAGAAGCAAATATAACAATTTTAATTTGTCTTAATTTATTTTTAATTTCCTTTTCTTTGAAAACTCTATCCTCCTGCTGTTTCCTGTTCTTCCAATTCCATTCTAGCACATTCTGCATATTATGTAACTGAAGTGGGTATGACTTTAGGGATTACTAAAATATATCTATTTAGATTACATGGAAAGTCAGGGCAAGGACCTATCTTGTGTTTCTATTTGTCATAATTTCTCAGAGATTTTTTCTGTAGTAATTTTGACTTTGGCATCTAAAGCTTGTTCAAGATTTTCCAAACTTTGGGACTTCAGGTACAAATCTTAGGTACTTCTGCCTATGTTTATGTTTCTCAAAGGTCTAAGTGACTTGGCCATGTTTTCTCTGGAGCAAGGTCATGAGTTAGAATAATGTTTTATTCACTGAGCTTTTAAATACTTCAAAAAGAAACGTTTTCCCATTAGAATATAATATTCTTTTAAATGATCTCGTGTAAAGTTTGAAATAGCAAGGAGTAAATTAATTTTGAACATTTGGGGACAAACTGTACTCCTTCTTAAAACCTACACTGTCAATTATGCACCTGTTGGCTGGCTTTCCATTGCAAAGTTAGCTTTGGGCAATTTGTGAAAAACTACTGGTTGCAAGATTGCTAATGCGTACAGAATGCTACAAGTGTTGAGTGCCATTTTCCTTCCTCAATTAGAGAATAGTGTGATGATAAATCTTAGTCCAAAAGTAGCTGGGAGCTGTCATTCTCAGTTGTCCCTTTTGAGCTGTCACAATTCAAAGTTCTTTGCCTCTTATATGTTTACCTGTCTGCATTGCCACCTGTGGTTTTTTTCCCCCCAGACAGACAACAAAAAAAATACTTTTCTCACCAGTCTAGTTTCCCTGAGTTGAATCTATAAGTCTTGGACACAGTTTTTGAGTCATTATTCTTTCTAGTCAGTTGAAGCCTTGAACACAAAAATTTGAGCTGATTTCTCATCTTCCTCAATATTTTATCACTTCCTTCCTCAGTTATGCTCAGATATACTGGGCACCAGCCTTCCAAGGTCTGTCCTCACATCCTGTGTCTTCATCTTTGCTTAAGTCTTAGAAACAGGATTGCTTGCTCAGAACTATTTGTGGCTCTCCTTTTTGTCCTCCACAAGGACAAAACCTTCTATTCTCGTCTGCTAGTCATCCTTTGAATAGGTAAGGTCTTCTTCCTATGAAGGGTATTTAGATCCTCTAATTTACTTAAAGAACATTGTGAGAGTCTTGAAATAGTATGTCTTTGATTTGAAAAGTTCCAGCAACTAGATTTCTGATTAAATGTCTCTTGTACTTCTATTCATGGACCCATAATGGGCTCGGGTCTCCCAGTATTGTGTGCTAGGGTGTTAGAGGAGGACTGCTATATTTTCTGCAGAGAGGAAGTGGGAAGGAACACCAAAATTGTGAAGATTCTTCAATTCCTGCCCCAAACCCTGCTATTACCTTCAATGTCTTGTCAGTTAGTACAAAACGTAAGATACCCCAATCAGTGCTCTGTTGCAGAGCTTTTATCCTTGCAGAACGTGTATCAGACTTATAGTGTGGTGCCTGCAAGATGTGGAAAATGGCTCACAAGGATAATATTGGCAAAAGTCTTCACAATATGGAAGTAATTCGTTATGATCATCAGGTTTTCAGATGCAATCACTTTCTAATTACATACTTTGAGGCTAATGAAATACAGTAACAAAAAACAGGAAACTGCTGTGTCTGTAAGTGGAAATATTGCTTTAAAACATATATAAGCCCCCAGTGCATAAATGCCCCACAGGATTAGAGGTGGTATGTGGGAATTTTTCCTGTTGGTTTTGGAATCAGCTCCAATAAAGTAGGTGGTCTGAGAAACCAGACACCTGCAGAAGACTCTGATGGTCAGAGGATTCTCTGGAGTTTGGCGTTTCAGTGTAAACCTTGGCAAGGAAACATTTCTGTGTGAAGGTACCTGCCATAGTGATAGCGTCCCCAAATTTAAACTGATGGGTAAAAGAAGTGTTGCACAAGAAAACAGACTACACTATTATGAATATTAAAACCACAAAAGCTCCATGTCCCCAACAAACATGACACACCCTGACATCTTTGCAACTGAAAGATGGCTTGTTTCAGGTGTATGATTTCAGTATCTTCCGATGGCTGAGGCAGAAGCTGATCTGTGTAAATCAGCCGACCTACAAGGCAGCAATAACAATGTGTGAATTTTGTGGCTAATAAAGTTTCATTTCTCAACCTTTATCAGTTTTATTTTGGCCAGAAGCCAGGAAATTCATCTTAATAGCGAGCTAAGAAAGCATTGATTTAGTGTGGATAAGATTCTCAATAAATAGATAATGTTTGTCTTGTTGAAATGGTGAGCTTCCCTCAAAAATGCAAGGGAACTATATGCTGATGAAAATGTTGAATGAAATGGACTAAAGGAAAACTAGTTGGCCAGAATGATGAAGGTATTTTCCATCTCAGTGCTCTATATTATCAAATGGTCCTTTCTCCCATTAGGAATAGGATAAAATATGTGAGAAATGACCCTGTACATGTGGGTAGAGTAATTGTGTTGAATATTAATATTCAATTATGTCTACAGCTTCTCCCATGAAATAAACTCCAGCAATCTCTTCTCAAGGGGAGTACAACAGAAAGATTAGAAGACACACTGGGTAGGAGAGCATCTAGATATAATGAAGATGGATGCTTAGAAACTGGGTTTCAGATAGGATTTTCAGCAGTTGTTCTGTTCTGTGATTGGCAGGTTAAGAAAGCATCCTGACTTTTGAATTAATCTTCTCTAAAAAAAGCAAAATCTATGGATCTTCAGCATTCAGAAGTAATCTTGATTAACTCTCTTGGCATAACTTCCAGTGAGCAGTTCATTCTTCATTTCAGAGCAGGTATGGTCTCAAGAGGAGCCAGGAATTCAGTGAGGTCCTGAGGTGTTCAGCTGTGATTTGAGTCAAGAAAGAAAGAGGAGGGGCAGGCACTGATCTCTTCACTGTGGTGGCCAGAGACAGGAACTGAGGGAATGGTCTGAAGTTGTGTTAGGGGAGATTTAGGTTGGATTTTAGAAAAAGTTGCTTCACCCAGAGCATGGTTGGGCACTGGAACAGCTCCCCAGGGAAGTGGTCACAGCACCAGCCTGACAGAGTTCAAGAAAGGTTTGGACAATGCTCTCAGGCACATGGTGTGACTCTTGGGGTGTCCTGTGCAGGGCCCGGACTTGGACTTGATGATCTTTGTGAGTTCCTTCTGATTCAGCTTATTTAGTCAGAGAGTCAGAGAAGTTCGTATTTTCACTAAGGTCAAGCCAAAGTTAGGCAAAAATATGTTCTCAGGATGTTTGTCCAATGGCTGAAGACATTCAGCGTGCATTTTCTACACTATATTTAGGATGTTTTTGGACCTAAATGGATAAGCATCTATGTTTTGTCCCTTGCTATGCAGAACCATATCTATCTATCTGTATTGTCTGTAGTACAGTCTTTTATTACAACTTCTGATGCTCATTAAGCAACCTCAGTACAATATATAGAAGTCAAATGATTAGACTTGGCTTTCCTCTCCAGTTGAAGATAACTAAACTAGTGATTTAAATTTGGCTCTTCTAAAACAATATAAAGTTTACTATCTAGGCATTCTGCATGCCAGCCATATCCTTCCTAGGTGTAGTAGAAGTGAGACAGAAATAATAGTATCCAAAACTACCTGGTACAGCAGCTACAGAAGAGGTGCTGGCACACTGTACAACCTCTGGGGTAAAGTCCTTATTGAAAGAAAAAGCCTTTATAGAAATCTGTGCTTTGAACAGTTTTTTTCTCTCTGAAGAATACATTTATTTCCCTCCCTGCTAAACTGGTAAGAAGAAGGACTTCATTAATATGAAGCTGTACATGTGATGTATTCTTCTTAGCTTTAGTTTCTCATTTGGCCCTTAATGTTGTTAAACATTTAGTTTTATAGTAGTTTTATTTCTAAGACAAGAACAAAGTGTCAGTTTTTCTGTGTATGTAAAATGTGCAATGGTGAAAAAGTATAGTCATTTGGGAAAGGATGACATTTCTTTGTGCTGGAGGAATATTCTAAATTGCATTAGAGGAGGTCTTCAGAAGAAAATCAATAGAACATTGTTTTGTTGCTAGCAATAATTTGGATGACCTTATGTTTTTCAGCATTTGCCCATATTTCCTACAAAGAGAAACAAAGCAAAGTTTGATCTGTCTTAGGCCAGTGTCACTACACTGATTATATCATTTCATTCACTATGCTGATAATATAAATTCGTTATTTCTAACATTAGATTAAATTAACATCCACTGGCTTTTTCAGTTCTTTACCTAGCTATATAAATATATGAGAAGAGAAACAAGCTCATAGAAATGAATAGAAATATAACTGATAGGACTGATATAACTGATATAATAGTAGTAGTAATAATAATAATAATAATAATAATAATAATAATAATAATAATAATAATAATAATAATAATAATGATGTAATCTAGTATTTTCTATGCAGCAGCATTTGCAGACCAGAGACAGATCAAAGGGATTGCTAGAAAGAATGATCTGTATGCTGGTTAATAAGAAAACAGACTAAAGCATTATTGATCCAGTACACTGAAGGCATTTAAGTTCATTCTTATCTCTCTCTGCTTTATGTCTGTTCATAGGTTTTCCAAGTATATTCCACTAGAGAATATTGAATTTCTTTTTCGTTTGAATTCTTTCAGAACTATTACATTAAGATCATAGTTGTCATTTTGAAAAGTCAAAAGGTGCCAGCTTTTCCTTCTCTAGTAATTTTATTAAAAATAGAAAAAGCACAGAATTTGTTCAATTTAGCTAAAAATTGCTTTAGGTAAACTAGTGAAAAATCTTACTTGAACACATCTGGACTTGTTTAAGGTTGACATGAGCTAAATCAGTATGAACTACATTGTACTGCTTTTATTCAGATCAAGTTATTTGTCCTTCACCTTAAAAAATAATTTTAATGCTAATTTCAAACTGGTGCATTTGAATGCTGGTGATATACAGTTGCCTGGATTAAACTCTTCTATTGAAGTTTAATTCACTAGAGATGTATGTCAGCTAATGAAAATATCTTCATTTTCTGATGATGTTTTTGAAGCTGAAATATCAAATTGAGTTTCATCTTACAAAGGAAGGAAAAGGAAAAAAACCTCAACCAACAAGGAACGTCAAACCTCAGTGAGTTGTTTCAAGCTGGGAGAGTGTAAGGATTTAGACATGTGAACCAAGTAGGTGTTGTTAACTGCTCCATGGTAGCTGTCCATAAATAAACTCCAGCACTTCAAGGTAAAACACTGTTAATGAGCTCCTATTCCTAAACTGCAGTCAGGGTGTGCAGACTGTTTTTGCAGAATGAACTGGCCCTTTCAACTTCTTCTCTGATCACTTATCTTTATAATACCATCTCTAATAAACATTTTAGAAAGTGTTTGTGCTTTGAAAGAATGAAACAGATAAAATATCTAGCTGTTCTGAAATTTATGAAGGCATTTTGAAGAAACTGTTACTTCTTCTAAAGGTAAGAAATCAGATTTTTTGGCATCTCTTTCTTTGCTTTCTACCTCTAAGCTGTTGGAGATCCTGCAGGAAGCATGGAAATGGGTGTCTGAATCATAGGAAGAGCCAATTAATTTAGATATGGCAACCATCTACAGCGGTCACTAAATTTCAAAGGTAATCAACTCTAGCCACATTGTTAGAAGCATAGATAAGGGTTTAATAGGCAGATATTTGAACTTATTTTCACAAGCAATTGATTTGAGGAAGATTAAAATGTCTCATAGAAATTAATTTGAAATTGTAATGGTATTACTGACAAATGCCAGAGTATCCATTCCTGCCTTGAAATATGTTAAGATTTTTTCACTTACTTTTTTTGGTGAAAGTGAGTTTTGAACTTGTAACTTGGGAAGAGTACTTGATTTATCCATTTTGAATGGACTGTCTTTTGAGTGTTCTCTACAATTCTATAATTCTTACATTATGAGCAGTTCACGACTGGTTTCTACAATATTCACGATGTCATGTGCTTTTAGGTTTTCTTTCCAAAGGTAAGAGCCATGATTTGGTTTTCATTCATATGATTTAATATGATTTTCTTCTCTCTCCTATTCAATCCAATAATTCAGTGATATCCTTCATATTTTAATCCACATGTATTGCCATACTATTCCTTGTTCATCTTTGTTGTTTTTAACCACAACTGCTGATGAGCTGATTTTTTTTTCTCTATGATTTATCTCTGAATTTCTTGAGTTAATAATTTGGATGTTCATCTTTCTCACTTATTTTGCATTCATCAACATAGATTATATTTTGCTTTTGCTTTAGTAGTTAAGACAGTATGCTCTGAAGTGCCTTATTGTATTCTCTGCTTCTGCACACTGTAATAACTTTTGTCTTCAAGTATTACTGCCATTTTTATTTCATCCATTTCTACTTTTTCCCCCTGTTCTAGTTTACTAATAAAGGGATATAAAAAGCATGTGTGGTGTGAGCTGAAAAGGCACTGCTGTGCCTCCTTCTACAGCCAATCAAATCAAAATTGAAAAACAGACAGAATTCACTGTGCACCAAATCTGTTGGCTAGTTTCAGTGATGAAAGGTGTGTGACAGCTAAAAAATAGGAAAGATAATAAAGCTGCCACCTTCCTCCTTCTCAGCTTCAAAGTTTGATGTAGATAAATAAAATGGGAAAAATTTAGCCTCCTGACTATAATTCCCCACATATAATTACTATGTTGCATGTTAATTTTTAAAACTTAGAAAACAAGAGAAAGAGAATTGCTTAAAACAATATCAGTTAATGAATTTGGACTTGAGGAATTGCTGTTTCCCATGCTTAATTTCCTGCATCAGTTCAAAACCACCTACTTTTTGACATTTCATGGTCTCTGAAGCAATTAACAGTGATACCCCAATCTACAGTTGTGAATTTAGATTAAGAATAAGCTGCAGGGAGAGAAGAACTGTGAAAAAGCAGGAGATTCTGCTTTGTTGTTGATATTTCTGGTAGTTGAAAAAGGAACAGACTAAGAAAAGGATCTCCTAGCAAAACTGTCTGAAAGTGGAATTTTTTTCTGAAATTTCTGAGTGGCATTAATAGCCATGTTATAGTTTCATTTGCATGTTTCACCTCCTTTTTCTACTATTTATTGAACCCAGAAAATACTTTTTGCAAATCAGTTTACTTCCAAGGAAAAAGCAGATAAGCACAAATGCACAGGTATACTTGCAGTGAATTCAAAGCACAGCTCAATGCTATAAGTGTGCAGTGCCCCATTAACCTTTTAGATTGGAGGCATGTATCCACAGCCAATAAGTTTCCTTTTAAGTGACAGCTGTAAAAAATATTGCTGCTGTTTGTGTCATTAATTAGGTTCTTTTATAGATTTAATCTCTGCTGCAGTTTCTGGAGAAGAAAACTAGTATATAACCTGTGAAGAGGGAAAGGGATCATTTACTTGTATTTCCAAAGGTCAACTCTTATGTTACTAACTCATTTTTTAACTATTGTTTCTTCTCAGTATTATGTTTTCCTGATTGTTTTTTTTTTAATTTTCATAACTTCTTAGATTGTTAACATTTATTAAAATGCAGATTGATGACCTTCCTCAATTTAGTGAATGTCTTTGTTTGAAGATTATATAGCTTTGATGGGAGAAAATAGAAACTCTTTCTGTAACCAGATTTATTTGCTATATCAACATGAAATGATGGATTACTAACAAGAATGTGCTTTAAAGCCTTATATTTGAGATACTGCTTAAGCCCATGCATTTTAGAATCATTTATGAATTAGAATGCTAAGATACACAGAAGATGAAAATATTATCCATTAGCTCCAAAGAGACAAATGATTTTCAGTATTTAAAAAGAATTTAAGTGTCAAATTGATTTCATATTTCTAAATTATATTGTTTATGATTTTTGCTTATTTTTAATAGGATATTAGTATTGACTGTGTTAGCTATTTCAGGGTAGTTACCACATAATTGCGTTTTTCATGTGACTGAAACTTCATCAGTATATCACTTCAGACCCTTTTTCTAAAGATCAAGTATAGCAGTTCTCCAACTCCAGTTATAATCAATGATGTAGTTTCTACTGTAGTTTTTACTGATGATGTTAAAGGGAAAGTCATCCTAAGTCTTTTGTTAGTGCTGCTGCTTTCCCTGCTGCCCTGGTTATTATGCTCCTGTTTTTTCTTTACCATCCTGCTGTGATATGGAAAGACAACCACCTTCTACAGGGGTGATACAAATACTTGGTTTCCCTTCGTACCACCACGTCCTGTAGAGTTTTTGTAAGTTATTATGTAAATCTTACATGAGTACTGTAAATCTACATAATTACTTTAAAAAAATGTGGTTTCTATTCTTTATGTGGGACTAAACTTTTTGAAAAGTTGTGTCATTATAAGTGATAATTTGTTAATGTAATTGTGAAGGATACCTTAAAAGGTGGTTATGCTTGGACTAAGCATTTGTGTAATCAGGAGAATGACAGCATTGTGCAGAATGGCAAGGAGGTAAACTTGGTTAGAAACAAGAGGCAAAGAGCTTGGGCATGCATGCTAGACAGAGCCTGCCATAAGGTATTGCAAAGAGCTTTTCTGCTCTCATATCTGCTTCTGTCACTTTGCCCCTTGCTTGTTCTTCAGTAGATGGTATGGTGAAGCACCTACCTTCCTCATGCATAAATTATAGAAAATGCAGGCAAATATGTGGAGTTTTTTCTTCTTTGTATTTCATAGCCTTTTTTTTTTTTTTTTTTTTTTTACTTCATTTTGTGTGCTAGCTCTGCAATGGAAATGCTTTCTATGTATGCTATGACAACTGTGGGACTAAGACTAATTCTCAAGTGTCCTGGCATTTTACAGCTACATTACCTTTTTCAAAGAGGAGTTGGTGTCCAATGATTTGATTGAAAATTTTAAAACCACACTGATACAAAAAATAAGGTGAGAGAGGTGCTGTTTTCATTCAGAGAATCAATCCTCCAACATCCAGCATACTTGTGTCTCTGAGCTCTGGATGTTTGGAGAGAGATGAGCACAATTTTCTGAATTTCTTCATGAAGACTGCCGTTTGTGGCCATGAATTGTGGGTCCTGTCTGCAAGTGTCAGCAAAGGTGGTAGTTAATGCCAGTAGTGATGGCAGTTGTATTACAAAGTAAACTGAGAGCAGCAGCTTAGAGATACATGAAACAGGTCAGAGCATAATGTGGGGATTCATTCTTCTTCCTTAGGGTTCGTCTCTGTGATTTACAGAGAGATTCTCCTGTGCCCTTTTATGAAACCACTGGTGAGATGAAAGAGCAGAGGTCAAAACAAGAAAGCTAAAAAGCTCTCTCTTTCTCTGCCCTGAAGTAGGATATCAGCAGGGTGGGATTCACTGGGACAAGGGTGGGGCAATCAGAACAAAACAACAGCTGTGCTAGGTCAAGACAAAATCCACCTAGCCCACTCATTTGTCTGATAGTGACCAGAAATAAATAATTAAGTTCCTTCTCAGGTAGCTTTCCAAGACTCAGTATGCTGTAGTTTAAGTCTTTCCAAGAAGTTGAATCTGGATTTACTTGAGGTCTAAATTGACTTTTTTCCACTTAAAAAAATAATTTCCATTTTTGTTTTCTATGGCATCCTACAGAAATACAGTCTGTAATGTGATTATACTTTATGTGGAGTTTAATTTATTGTCAAAATTCTGTTGTCAAATATAGAGTAGAATAGAATATGCTGAGTTAGAAAGGACCCATAAGGATCATTGAATCCAACTCCTGGTCCTGCACAGGACACCCCAAGGATCACACCATGTGCCTGGGAGCATTGTTCAAATGCTTTTTGTCACACCTGGTGCTGTGACCACTTCTCTGTGGAGCCTGAGCAGAGCAGGACAATCCCCTCTCTTGACCAGCTGACCGTGCTGTGCCTGATGCACCCCAGGACACAGAGGCCAGGGCACACTGTTGTCTCAGTGTCAACTTGCCATCAGCCAGGACACCCAGGTCCCTTTCCCAAGTGCTACTCTCAGCCTCTCATTTCTTAGTCTGTCTATACACACAACCAGGGTCGTCCCATCCCAGGTACAGAATCTGGCACTTCCTCCTCTTAAACATCATACGATTTGTGATTTCCCATCTGTCTAATTTATCAGGAGAGCTGCAGGATGTCTTTGCTCTCGAGGAAGTTGACAGCTCCTCCCAATTTAGTGCCATCATTAAACTTAGTACCTTCAGATTGCTATATCAAAGTTGTTAATGAAGATGTTGAAGAGCACAAACCACTAGTGACAGGTCACCAGTCTGATGTCAGCCCATTCCCGGTAACCGTTTGTGCCTGACCTCTGAGCCAGTTGCTTGTGGGAAGAGGGTTTGTAAAGATATTGCTGAAGGCAATTTTCCTCAAAGAACTACAGCTGTACTGATTACTGAGTGGAAAAAGCCTTGCCTATCCTGTGGGGATGGGTGTTACAAAACTGCCATTAGGCAGTTGGAGTTTGAGTCTGCTGTAGTTTGGGATGGAGTCTGCTGGCTGTGCTGTGAGGAGGAGGGGACATGCAGCCGTACAAGGGACAGACAAGGTAAGAAGATGCTGTGTGAGGAGGGACAGAGAGCATTAGGTAGCCAGGAAATGGACAGGCTGGGTTTAGCCAGTCATGCTGAGGGAAGGAGTTAGTGCTGTGCCAGAAGAAAGTCCACTGAGAGAAGGCACAAAAAGTTTTCAATAAGGGACTGGTGATAGTACCAGTTGTGTCCATCCTGACAACTGCAACAGTTGCTTGCCCGTGGCATGCTGTGTTTATTCATCTGTGTGCTGGATGTTTTGTCCAGAAGGATATTGTGAGAGACAGTGTCCTAAGTTTTGCTGAAGTCCAAAAATATTGTATCTGCTGGCTTTCCTTGATCAGCTGGGTGCATTGCCCTGTTGTAGAAGGAAGTTAGGGTCAACAAGCAGGACTTTCCTCTCATGAAGCCCTGCTGGCTGTGACTGATAACTGTATTGTCTTCTAGGTGTTTTTCAGTACCTTCCAGAATAATGTTTTCCATTTTTTTACTTGGCATTGAAGTGAGACTGACAGACCTATTTCTATTCTGCTTCATATTTCTCATATGTGAGAAAATGAGTATTTGTTCATGGTCTCCATTCCATGTAAAATTTTTCTCATCTGTAAGATGGCTTTTCCCATGTGAATCTGTTGAGCTTCTCTCAATAGAGAAATAGCTGTATAATTTCCATGCACAGCATTGCTCTTCTCTGTAATGTTTCCAGTTCTGTTACATTCCCTCTGAAATCAGGTGGCCACAGCTGCATGCTGTGCTAGAGAACTGGATGCTCTATGAAGTTACTTGTCACAATGACATTTTCCTGGTTTTGTCTGTTCTATTTTTTTTAGCACCTACCATATTATTTGTCATTTTCACTGCTGCTTGGCTTTCAACTGATATTTTAATAGGACTTAAAGACACGAACATATCTGTTCTGATGAGTGTCCAGATTTGGACTCTAAAACATTGTATGGTGTCTGTGTTGTTGAGGTTATTTTTTTTAAATGTGTTGCTCTGTGTTTATCAGAGTTGAATGTCATCTGCTAGTTTATTTTTCAGTTGCTCATTACAGAACTTTCACAGGTCTTTGGGAGCAGCATAGGACTTAATTATTCTCACTAATTTTATATTGTCATTAGGCTTTGTGAGCTCACCTCCATTTGCACAGTGTAGATTCAAGTACAGATGCATGTGAAACTCCACAGGACCTTTCCCCATCTGAAAAGCAACCATTTTTACAGTAGTTTTCTGGCTTTTAGCTACTTAAAACCCTCTTTCAAGTTATTTTCTCTTATTTGATGAAGTCTCAGGTTCTTGAAGGGAGAGGTTTAGGTGAAGAGTTTTGTAAAAGCCTTTCTTGGAAATTCAGGTAGGCTGAAAGCTAAATTATAGTCATCCAGTCCATAGGCTAACTGATTTCTTTGAAGAAGTCTGGTAGATTTGTGAGGTGTCATTCCTTCTAGGAGAACTATGTAGACATATCATATTAATCTCTTCCTATGTTAATTCTGTTCTCTTTTTTTTTTTTCTTTATTGCTACCATTTTTCATAGTCTAGAGGTTGAAACTGGAGGTTTTAGTTTCATAGGTGCCCTTTGAAACTGGTTTGAAAAATTGGTTTCATGTTTTTCACCATTAATTTAATTTTTCGGTTTTCTGATGTTGAAAATGGCTTTGCCACTTTGCATTTGACACATTTTGATTTGATGCTGCATATCACTCTTATTCCAAGATGCTGTGCTGACTGTAGCTCAATGGTACAATGGTTTTGCCAACATAAAATCATCTGCTCCTTTTTTCTTCCGTCTATACCTGCCTCTGGTTGTAAAAGGAGTTTAGTTTATGATAAAGCATAGTGATAAACAGTGCTTTATGCACCTAACCAAAATACACTATTAAAAGCCACAGTGGCTAGTAAATGACAGTTACCAATATATTAGCTGTCTTGTAATTTATGATATATTGTGCTGTAACAATAGCCTGAATATGCAATGCCAGGATTATCAAAGTTATGAGTATCGTGGAATGCCATAAAATACTCTGTTGAACTCTAGTATCTGGCAAACCCCAGAAAATCATGTTGCTGTGAGATCTCTAGGGCAAATCCTAAGGTGGTTTTGGGCATGGTGACTGTCTGCTTTGTTGTCAATAAAGACCTTCCTGATGGATGTTGCTCATTCAGGAGTTGAGCACGAAGTTGACTAAAGATCAATGTTGCTTACTTTCATATTCCCTGGGTGGTGATAGATTTCCCATAGCTCCAGTGTGGTATTTGTGCAAAGCTAGATGCTCTAAAGCCAGTTGTTATTGTACTGGACAGGCCCTGAAGTTCAGGGTGCATACCAGCCACATGCACAGCCTGCTGTGACACACACGGCAGTTTCTAGGAGAGTTAACAGGTGTGATGGACAGCTAAAAGATAAACACTCCCCACATATATCAGCTCCCTCTATGGTGATATTTGATTAGACTTAAGAAAATGTTTGTTCCAAGAAACCACATTTTCTGACTAAAAGGTCTGCAGGTTTGGTGATGAGCAGCACACTTACAAAAGTGTGTGGTCAGCTCTGCCTGCAGAGGCCAGCTTGGCTTTGGTACATCTGCAGTGATTGTAGTAGCTCTTAAATAATTTCCTTACAGCAGTTTCTAAGTGTGTATTGGGGTTACAACTCCATTTGTGTGTTCTTGTGTGGTACTCTTTCTGGCTGCTGCTACTTATTCAGAGTAGGAAATTAGTGGAAGGAACATGGGTTGGGATTTTGCTTTTGGTGGGATTACAGTTTGGCTTTGAAATGAAGGGAAAGATTTGCTTTCAGGTATGAAGGGAACACTTGAATTAGATGAACAATGTGTCACATCAACCTAGTTAGTTGGGTGCTGTTAATGTCACGTAGGATGTGGCTCATTTAGGAAAGAGGTCCCCCAAGAATGGCTTTAGGAGCACTGTGGAGCTGGCTGGCCTGAAGGGCTGTGACTGGGGTCTCACAGCCACCATGGAGACGGGAAATTGCACCTGCTATCAGTAGGTAGGAGCTGTGAAGGACTGATTTAGAGAGAAGTAAGGATTCCATCCAAGTTTTGAATGCAGACCCTTCTTATTCTTTTTCTGGTGAGGTATTGACTTCTGACTTGCTATGCTCAGTTCATTCAAGAGCTCTTGCACATGGTGATTTCTCTGCTTTTAGATGCATATTCAGCATAGAAGATATGTGGAGGAGACATGGGGGTCACATTTAGCTTCAGAAGGTGTTGGGAAGCCTTAGACCTTAAAAGATAATTTTCTGGAGAAGCAGAGACTCTGAGCATTGCAGCTCAATGGGATCCTGTCACTCTACAACAGCAGCAAAAATCCATTGATCACCTGGTCAATGGTGTTGTGTCTCTACATGAAATAGAAGCAGTTAAGTCAGAAACCTTTATTTAGTTTTCTTCTTTCCACTCAATATTCAGCTTTTCATGCACTTGTAGCACTCTGTTAAGATCTTGTCCCCCCCACCAGGAAATTTGGGCTTAGGCTATAGAGTTTAGGGAAGGTGAGCAATTCTTATGAACTGCTTTTGTTTAGAGCAAGCATGAGAGCATGAAGGAGAGAGACAATCAAAATGAGACATTTAATATTTTATGACAGAGTATATTCACTAATACCTTGTGCTGTTAGAGTCCTGTTTGTTCTTTGTTGTGTTGTAACAAGACCTCTGTCCCTGGTTATTTGTTCTAGGCTGTTGACAAAGTAGCATTGCTAAGGTGTATGAATGACATTTAAAATTTTAGTCATCTCCTTGAAAGCATTGAGATTAGATTGCTACTGCAATCAAACTGGCTCCAACTAAAATTGGCAAGGTCTGAGTGCAGAATTTTGTAACATCTTGTTTGTGGTGCTCAATGGGAGGACAAGGAGCAATGGCCATAAACTAGAGCACAGGAAGTTTCACCTCAACATGAGGAATAACTTTTGCAGTGAGGGTGGCAGTGCTCTGGAACAGGCTGCCCAGGGATGTGGTGGAATCTCCCTGTCTGGAGACATTCAAAACTCACCTGGACATTTATAATCTGCTCTAGATAACCTTGCATTGGCGGGGGGTTGGACTGGATGAGAGGTTCCTTCCAACTCTAACTGTTCTGTGATTTAGTGATCTGAAAAGCTTTGTCTTTTATATAGTAAAAAGTGTAGTGACATGTATATGAGCACCATGATAGAGGAGTGTCATCTGGAATTGATTAACAGGGACTCTCTTTGCTTGAAAAAGATAATGTAATCATGACAGTATATTCCAGTCATTCTATGTAGATGATTTTGTTAGTCACTTCTATTTACTTGTTTTAGGAAAGATTTTTTTCTTCTGGACTGCTGTACAGTTGTGCAGATTCAGGGACAGCTGTTCATAAACAGATACAGGTCTTTTATATATAAAACTTTTGGTGTTTTGTAGTTGAAGAACTTGCTTAAACAAGTATTCTGCTTGTATGATAGAAAATCTTATTTATTAATTAACAACAAATGTCATACCATCCTCTTAGACAAACTGGAAAAGATAAAATAGCATCACAGGATAGCTTGTGCTCATCACAATGCTGAAAGCTGTGTCTGCTCTAAGTCACAGCAGGAAGCCCAGACCCTCTCAGGATGGTGAGACTGTGCAGTCCTGCTGAGCAGCCTGATCTGTAATCTGTAATCCTGAGGGAGGCTACCATTGCAAACATTTCAGCAACTCTTTTATTTCCTCTTTTATTACTGGACTGCGCTTTCCATTCAGATAGTGTTATGCTGCAACTGTTGCTGTGCATTTGTGAGTTCCTGTATGTTTTAATAAAACACTATTAACACCATCCTTTCTTATGGCTGGGCAATACAAGGCAGGAGGGAAGAAAGCTTAACATCAAGAGACATTTATCAGCTGTTGTGGGTTGTGTTTCTAGCCCTCACTATATTTATGGCAGAGAGATACTATTTTGTGTAATTCTATGGAAAGCTTGAACTCTACTCCTTTAAAAAGTTAAATTGAAATGAGGGATTGATCCACTGTAGAGTAGCTGAACAAGATTAATGTTAATTGATGGTTTCAAACATCAGTGCTAAATAATATAGCTATGTTTAATGTTTAATATGATTTAAACTTGCAGATATGGATGAGTCAAAAAAAGGAAACTGAGTACTTCCTTGCCTCTTAAAGGTTCCTAGTTATACTTAAATTTTAAGAGAAGATGCTTTATTTATGTGGATTGCTTATTTAAAGAAAAAAAAAATCTTTCAAGTCTTCTAGAAAAAAATTCACTTCAGAATGCTATTGAAGTGAAGGGTATATACCAAGAACAAAAAATGGTGCTAGTGTGATTGCTCTGTGAGAATTATAACTGGAAATTACAAAATGAGGAATTTTGGAGTCAGTTTTAGTTGCAGAAAATATTAAATTAGTAAAACTAGGAAAATCTAAAGCATCTGAACATTTTCAATTTAATTTTCAATAGTTCCTATGCAATAAAAAATTTATCGTGAGAAAGTAAGTTTTTGTTGAATTTGGGTTAGATTGCAATGATTTTCTTTAATGTTATAAATATTTTTTATTCTGTTTGTCTCCTTATAGCCTCACTTCCAGTCAGAGTCTGTGGTACTTAAATGCCATATATAAATATTTAAAATATAACTGTAACCATAAGTCTGTTTTTTTTTTTTCCAGCAGTTGCAATTCCCTGAGCTTTTAATAGTTATAATTTCTTATATTAGTTAACACTGCTAAGATTTGATTTATAAATTTGGCTTTTGCATGACTTATTACTGAAATGTGCACAGTAACCCTAAGCCAGAAACTGTAAAGCATGTAAAGCATGCTGCTTTATGGTCTGTTTAATGTCTAGAAGGTATTCTAAAATTATTTGTCTCAATTTCTCTTTCTGTCTGTGTGGCAGAAATCGTGTTAAATGCTGCACTGTCTTAGTGCAGTATTAACCCCTGGCCCCATCCGCAGCAGAATCAGAGGCAGGATGGACCAGCCCAGCCACATTAAGGAAGTTCATTCTCTGCACATAACCATGCTGTCTGCTAAGTGTGAAATGCCAGAGCAAAACTGCAGCCCACCCTGGGTTCCTTTCCCTGATTTATAGCTGGCCAGTCCTTCAGATTATTTTCCTGTTTCAGACATTGGGTGCCTTCATTGCTGCCCAACTGCCAGAATCTTGGAATGAAAAGACTGGTTTATATTTTCTGTATTAAGCAAATACTTCTTTCTGTATGAAAAAGCAGTGGAGGAAAGGAAAATTAAAAGATAAAGATTTATTCAAAGGTAGTTACAGAGAACTACTTTTCTACTCTGAACTTGAATATACCCAGTATCGAGATTTTAGGATGAAATACATATATTTTGCTTTTAATAGTGGCAACTTTTTTCTAATCAGAAGTGTAGTGTCCAAGGTGTTGGGGCACAGACCTCAGCTGCTGGTGCCACAGAATGTTTGCCATGCTGCCATCCCTGCCAGTTCCTCTGCTTGCACAAGTCAGCTCCTGGCTTTCTTTAGCTTTTCTAATTGAGTTGTTCTTTGTGGGGATGCTAGGTCCACACTTACACAAACTTGTATTTCCTGGCTTCCAGGTGCCAGCTGGGGCTCTGCAGGACTAGGGAGCTGCTACAGAGTTTTAGAAATCTGGGACAAAAAGCTTTTGATTCTCTGGTTTCAGGAAGGAAACTGCTGAATCTGCCTCTCATTTTTAATGCTACCAGGCATGCCACAAACATTTGTGAGACTTATCCAAGCCTATTTCTATTAACACATCTGTGTCTAAGTCAAACTCGAGTTCAGGAAGGTTCTTGTGTGATACTGTAGCAGGTTTTTATGAATTTGTAGGTTTAAACCATGTTACTGCCAAACTACTTTCAGCAGGCAAAGCAAAGAGGTTTTGGTGCCTCAGTATTTTCGTTGAACTAGGGAGTTTCTCAGCCTTGCTACCTGTGACCTTTATAATCTCTTGCTTTTGGGTTTTTCTCACTGCTGCTTTTCCCTCTCCTCCATTGTTCTTTTGCTCTACATCTACATCATAATTTTGTGCTGTCCCATTTCCCTTTTCACATGCAAATGAAACATTCAGATATTGAAGGCTGTGTTTTCTTTCCCTTCTCATTCTCTGTTTTCAGGTGTCTGATAATTTTTTGTTCCTCTAATTCTGTCTTTGGAATGTTAATAATTTTTTTTCTGCTTGTACAGTTGTTTCTCTCATATTTTCTGTCATTCATTCCCTATCAAAGTTCATCCCATAACGCTGGCTGTCCTTCATATCCTTGTTATCCTATCTCACACAACTTCTCCATGCTTTTCTAGTGGTGTTCTGATATGCCCCTCCTACATGAGCTGAGCTGTGCTGATGCTGTGCTCCTTTAACCCTTGTAGTTGTGCCTTGTGGGTATGAGGGCAGAGAGAGAAAAGCATTCAGCAGTGCCTGGATCTAGTGAATTTGGACAAATCTAGCATTTAGTCATGGGATGTGACACATGGGCAAGAGAAAAGGATAGCCATCTGCCCCTTACCTTTAAAAAGAGGATACTGTGGGAATTTGAGTGTAACAAACCTGAGTGGAGGATTCACTTGATAGTTTACGTACTGGAGTACCAAAATCATATTGCTTTTGTTGATTCTCATTGATTTTTTTTGTTTTGTTTTTAAAAAGTTTTTTGTTGTTTTTTTGTTTGTTTGTTTGTTTTGGGTTTTTTTGTTTTGTGGGGGGCTTTTTGATTGTGTGTCCGTGTTTGGTTTATGTTTTGTTTGAAGAACTATAGCTGGGAGTTGGTTAGAATTTATGATTAATCTCCCTGATTATGCAAGTGCATGCCACATGTTAATGGGAAGACTAAGCCTTTCATTTATGCTTGAATACCAGCTCTGTTTTTTATCCCTCAAGTTTCAGAGGCAGTACGATCAAATTTTAAATGAGTGTGGAAGGGACCTTAAAGATCATTGAGCTCCAACCCCCTGCTATAGTCAGGGACAACTAGACCAGGTTGCTCAAAAGTCCCATCCAACCTGGCCTTGAATGCTTAGTGGGATGGGGCATCCACAAATTCTCTGGCACACCTGTTCCAGTGTCTCACATTTCTATAGCCCCTCTTCCCCATTTGGGTACAGGAAGCTTCTGTAAGGTCTCTCTGGAGCCTTTTCTTCTCCAGGTTGAGCAACCCCAACTCTCTCAGCCTTTGTTCATAGGAGAGGTGCTTCAGCCCTCTGACATCTTGGTGTCCCTCCTCTGGACTCGCCGCAACAGGTCCATGTCCTTCCTGTGCTGCATCACTCTGGGTGGGATCTTAAAGAGCAGAGGGGCAGAATCCCCTCCCATGCCCTGCTGGCCACTCTGCTTTGGATGCAGCCCAGGGTGCTGCTGTTTTCTGGGCAGCAATTTCACGTTGCCATGTTGAGCTTCTTGTTAAGCAATGTTCCTGAGTCTTTTTCCTCAAGAGTGCTCTCAATGTATTCTCTGCCCATCCTAAAATAGAAATGTCTGGGAAAAATTAAATTTTTTTTTTAGTAGAGAAAAACTTTGAAAATCTCTTTTAAAGTGTCTTTTATAATGTCTCAGACACAAAATGCTTCTAGGCTGCTGTGTGTTTTGAGATAAGTGAGGACTGAATGTCAACCTGCTAGAAGTCATATTAATGAACAAAAGTATCAATGATGCTATGAGGATTATAGTTAATTTTGCACTTTTTTATGGAACCAGGAATAAGTACTTAGAAGTCTATGCATAAATCCTATCTAAGAATATTTATGAAGAAAAGGGTTACAGGAAATGAAGTATTATGGCTGGAATAGGAATTTTCATCACAATGAATATGGGATAAAAGCGCACCAGTTGGGGGAGATTTTTGCCTTGTTTTGCCTTGCAAACCAAAGTGTGATGAATGCATAAAAAGGGATGGACTGGGAATTGTTCCTCCCTCTTTGGTCTCTTCCCTGGAAGAGGATTTCAAACTCAAATAATCCGAAATAAGGCAGACAGAAAGATGCTATTACTAGCAGTCATAATAAAAGTGTTATACAACAAATGATAGTTGTTTACAAGGGAAGAAGCTTAAAGGGATTAAGTTTTTTTAGCCTTTGTTGACAGCTACAGGTTGGTGTCCATGGGATACAACAGACTGCAGGAGGGAGCATTGTGCTTTCTCCCTTGGACCTGGGTGTGTGCCAGGAAGGCCCAGACTCTGGTGCAGCTGTGGGCAGCTCTTTGGAAGGCTCTCCTTCCAATCCCCTTGCTGCAGGCAGCTCGTGGTCAGCCTGCTCTGCTGCTCCCTGGCACTTCCATCCACCCCCCAAGGGAAGCCTGCCCTAGCTGCTCTTCTGTCTGTGAGCCTCTCTGGTGCGTGCCATAAAATATGTACTAAACAAAAACTTAAAACGCAATTGCTTCTTAGATCTTAGAGCTTTATTATTTTGCAAAGTAAAAGAGCAAATCTGAATTATTTACAAATGCTATCATGGAATCCAGAGAAAGAATGAGATTGTGAAGCATGCAGGCTAAGCACCAGTTTTTTTCCCCCTCCTTCCTCTTGTATGTTGTAAGTGCACCTTGAAATGCCATTACCTGCTGTAGCTGAAAACAAGATAATTTGTAATGTGGAACAGCTAATTTTTCATTGTGGTTCCACTGGGGCACAATGCAAAACAATCCGGTGTAGCTACATTGGTAATGCAATAACCTGCATCATTCTGAGCAGGGCTGCTCTATCCTGTCACCTTTGGCCAGTAATGAAGCTCTTTGCAAAATTGCTCCAGGCTTTTAAAGATATTTGACATATTCTAATTTTTTTTTCAAAGCATAGAAACCTATGCAGGAGGAAATAATTGAGTTTGGGTTGTTATTAAAGAGTAAATAAAAAATGGAAATTATATTTAGCTGAGGTCTTCCCCAAATCTAGGAGTCTAACCTATGTTAGGGAGCTAATTTGGTGAATTTTCTATTTACACAGAACAAGAAGCATTCTCAGAACCTGCTTAGAGAATTTTCTGAGGGCTTTTTGTTTGTTTTTTTGGTTATGATTTTTTTTTTTTTTTTTTTTTTGG
>PYHW01009916.1:14126385-14150928 GCA_013186435.1 Turdus rufiventris | reverse complement strand
TTTTTTTTTTTTTTTTTTTTTTTTTTTTCCCCTAAATGTTAGAGCATGTGAAGGATCTGGGAAATGACAACTGTTTTAGCCTGGCATCACTCTGTGATATTGGCTTAGAGAATAATGCAGTTTAGAACAACTTTCAGTAGGACAGTGGGCTGCTATATTTCAGGAGTGTTAGTCCACAGTTGCAGAATTAAGCTGTCCCATAAATTTTGCTATGTTTTCTAGAAGCTCAGCTTTCATCTGTAAAAAAAGCTTTAAAGTTTTTTTTTAAAAAATTGAAGTTTGTCCTAAACTGCTTTTTGTTTCATTTATTGCATTGTGTGTCTTCCAGATCACCTAAGAGGCAACATGCCAGAGCACTGGATCACTGTGCTGATGTTCCCTCAGAGGGACAATTTTTATATTCCCCTTGATTTACCCAGCCTCTAATTTGCCTGTAACTTGCTGAAATGTGATCTCTTTCAGACAACTCTTCTGTTGTCAAATAAAACTAGAATAGACTGAAAAATTCGATAGAGAGTTGGAGAAGACCTGGTAGGATTGAAAGCCTACTTTTGCATATCCTGTGACTAAAAACCCAACCCTGCCCTCAAAGAAGAACATCTTTGCTACAGAGACAGTATCCAAATGTCCCAAAGTGTTTGATCTGCCTGTTTGGCTTCAGCAATCAGAGCATTACTGTACATGTCTCATTAATACACTGCTATTCCACAGTGGATTTTTCTTCTCAGCAGAGCAAATTTCCCTGTATTATACCGAGTTCCTGGAGGAACCCTGAAAGGTGACAGAAATTTTAAATCTTGAATTGCATCGTAATTCCTTCCTTATGAGACGGCGAGAAAAACCATCCTGGAAAGCTAGATTCCATCTTCTTGCTGTAGATAACAGGAAAATAATTTTTTACTGTGTAATCTCAGTCTTTTTACAAGGCTGCCTGAATTAGGAATTCTGATAATCATAAGTAGTATGCTTCCTTAACCCCTGTATTCACAAACCATTTACTTACTTAAGGCTTGTCTACCTGAGTCAAAATGAACTCATCTGTTGACAAAGACAAAAGGATTACAGACTTGGAAATCTCCTTCTAATCCAAATTCTGATTACTATTTTCCTGGCTTTAATCAAGGTTGAATTATTTCTGACATTATTTGAAATGAGAAAGAACCTGATAGCTCTTAAAAAATAATAGTAATAAAGGTAAATTTTCACAATAAGTTGCACTCAAAAGTTTAATTTAAAGTCATGTAAGTTAGTCTGTCTCCAGTGAGAATGTCTCATTAATATTAATTTCCAGACTCTAATGAGAACACTAGGCTACTATGTAATGCTAAAAGGGCACAGGTGTGACAGTTTTAGGGAAGGTGGAAGCCCTAAATCCCACAGGCTGTTTAGCATAAATAGTGCTACCTAATTATTAGGCAACTTCTTGCCAGGTTTCTGAAAGGACAAAAGTTTTTTAGTGTTTATCTGTGAAAAATAAATGCCCACAGAAGACAATTTATCATACCTGGAACAACATATCCTTGAATTTCCCTGTAACAGAAAAATATGATGGAGAGGAGTCTCTGACCTGACTGCTTTATCAATATGCTAATTTATACTCTATGCAGAAGAATTGCATGGAAACTCATCTTTTCTTCGTTTTTTCTCCATGGATTTATGATCTCCTGGGCTGCTGTGTTTGTGTCACAGTGATGCTGGGATGGCAGCATTGAAACTGCACTGTTGAACCTCAGATCATTAAAATGAAATGCATCGATTACAAGTGCTTTGGTAGGGGGCACACATGCCAAGGAAATTACAGGAGAAAGCAGACGTTTATATTTGGGAAAAAACACAACTATATATTTGCAGTTTATAAATAGCAAACTGGTTTTAGTTGAAATTTTCTTTTCCAAGCACTTTTTGGGCTTTTATGTCTTTCCAGCACAGCATATCAAGGTGTTAAGAAAATTAAAGCTTTGCTGTGTTCTCCACAGCTGAAGCATCTGTCAGCTGGTCTGTGATGGATGCTCAGTAAATAAGGTGGTTTAGTCTTGGGAAGGAAATCTCAGTTCACACTTTCCCTGCTGTGCTCAGGTTTGAGGGGATAAAAAAAAAATACAATCTAGAGTTTCTTGGGCAATGTCAACAACAGCAACCTTGGTGCACACAGGGAGTGTATTTAATCTGTTTGTGCTCCCAGACTTCGCAGTGATGGATTCCATATAAATAAATAAAGACTCAGGAGATTTTGTGAGGTGCCATTTCAAGGTGATCACAATTTGTCTTTATGAGAAACCTTGTGGTTAGAAACATTCATAAGCTGTATACAAATATGTTGTCTACTCCTCCCTGAAAATGGCTAAAAATAGAGGAAAGAAAACAAACTTTTAAGGTGGAAATGTCCTTTCATTATTGTGTCTACTAGTGTAGCTGTTGTGTTAACTGGCAATTCTTAATGAGTCCTCTGGAAGTGGAACATAATAGAGGAGGGACTGTGCTGTGTATGTTAAACCCACAAGTAAAATATGATTTTGTTATCTTGAACAGAAAATTATGTGCTGTACAGATGGCTTGGAAAGGAAAATTACTCTTCCTTCTTAAAAAACACTTGATAAATCACAGGCTTCTCTTTCTCTTTTCTTCTCTTCTAATGTCTAGAAAATCCAAAAGTTATGCAAATATATGGTACTCCAATCACACTAAACACCTGGAAAAGCATAAGTACTCTTAACAGATTACCTTAATATGCTCTTTTTTTTATTTGTAATATTTGTTGAAAAACACCTGAAGTCCTAGGCAATGTTTTTTAATTGGAAATGAGACGTTTTCAGTGTTAAATGCAGGAAATGAATGTTACATCTTTTGTAATTGACAGAACCAACCTTTTTTGAGTGGTTCGCTAAATGCAGCACATTATTTTTGCTTATTGCATTTTTTTCTGTAATAGGCAATGATAACACAAAAGAGTCAACTCATAGGTTTATTGCTACTGAAGAGTGGGCTTGAGTTTGATTTGCAAATGGTGATTTGATTGGACTTTCAGGTGGGACAAAGATAGAGATCCTGGCTTCTGATTATTAATGATCACAAATAATGATGTGGACTGCCTTGGCGTGTGGAGGTGTTGCTGTACCTGTATTACTGCATTACCTGTATTACTGCGATGCTGGGCTCAGCTGGAACAGCAGGTGCCCACCAAAGTTGGTCACTCCCCTCCTCAGCTGTCGGGGGAGAGAAAATACAACAAAAGACTAGTGGGTTGAGATTAGGGCAGGGGAGCATCACTCAGTGATTCCTGCAACTGGCAAAAGAGACACCACTTAGTTAGAAATCAATTTATTACCAATTAAATCAGAAAAGTGTAATTAAAAATAAAACCAATTCCTAAAGACATCTTACCCTCACCCCTCCCTTCTTCCCAGGCTCAACTTCACTCCTAGTGTTCTCTACCTAACCCCCTGCCCTGTAGCAGCACATGGGACAGGGAATGAGGATTGCAGTCAATTCATCACAAGTTGTCTCTTCTGCTCCTTCTTCCTTCCAGTCATCCCCTGAAACTTGTAAACATACATTTGAAACATGACAGTTGTGAACATTGTTTTGTCTACCCTGCAGTCTTCAGGTGTTTCAAGAAAAAGTGATGCTTCCTTAGCCTGTTTCCTGGAGTTATGTGGTACTTAGACACTGCCTTACTTCCATGCAGAGAGTTCTAGGGTAAGGTCTTAAAATTGTTTTGGTGAGGTGTGGAGAACAGCTGAAGTTAAAATACAGTGAATTGCTAGTTCTTTGGGATTGTTTTCTTTCGTTTGCTGAATATCTGTATTCTCAAAGGGAATTTTTATTAGCATGTCAGCCTACCTTCTCTGTCCTTATTTTGTTGTAGTTTGGGTGATTTTATCCAGATCTGTGAGCTAAACAAAGGTTTTCAGTTTCTCCCTGCTGTCTCCTTCCTTATTCAGGAGTGTTTTAAAACCATCACTGACTTTGGCCAGAAGATGAAGGTCTCACAGTTATGATATTTGTCTGAGCTTCTTCAGCAGTGATAGGTTGGTTTGGAAGTGCCCAATGCAGGAAAAGGTTGGGGTGGGGACTGCCTTTTAGCATCAGAGATTCCAGGGAATCCGTGTGAGCCAAGGCCACAGAAGCCAGGCTTTGTAGTGTCAGCTGGCCAGGGAGTGCCTTAGGCTTTCCAGCATCTGGGAGGTGTCACAAACATCACAGATGGGTCATGTCCTCCTTGTTCACCCCAGACAATCTGCATAGGAGCAATTGCTTCATTCATATGAATCTTCCTCCTGGCATAAAGATTTGCTGTAGTAAACCCAGAGATTGAACTGCATCAGATCTTTATTTCATGATGTGGTGAATCTTCATTGGTGATGTGCTAATTTTTATGTCATCATATGAAGCCACTATTGATTTAACTGGTGGTCTTCTCCTTTGCTGTCTATAAGGACAGTTAATTGTGATCAGATATAACATGATATTGTGCCCATTTCCTGCCTCACCCATCCTTGCTTGTCCCTTGTTCAAAGGGGCTGCATGACTTTGGTTATCCTTCTGTGAAAACACAGCAAATATCCTACACATTGCATTCCCAACCTTTCCTTGCCACTGAAGTCCAACAAAATTCTGGTATGTAAAGGTCTGTGCTCTAAAACAGAAAACAGCACCAAATCTGATTACTTGTTGAAATTTATTTACTTCAGTAAATATTTAATCTTAATGACTTTGTAAACAGCTTGCTGTTTGCATTTGGGGGATAAAAAGAATCCTCAAGAGAACAATATCAGATTGTTTGTTAAGGAAAAAACTGTAATACTTGTTAATTGGATGATTTAGAGTCTTATTTTATTAGCATGGTTGTTTAAAGACAAGCCTTTCCCTTTAAGTAGTGAAAAAAATACAATTATTTTTAATCTTAAAAAGCAAACAAAAAACCCCCTCACTTTTCCTGAGGGAAAGGCAGTGCCACATCAAAAGAAGGTGGATAACGAGACAACATAATATTAGAATAATGTTAAAATTTGAAAGTAATAATAAAAAAAATGTTGTGCTGACTGAGCTGATGTTGAAGCTGGAGGCAGGAAGGCTCAGGGGCAATTTTATCACTGTATATAAATGCCTAATTTATATAGGTGAGGATGGTGGAGGACTGCCCACTGATGGTACAAGAGCAATGGGCAGAAATAAAAGCCCCATGAAGTTCCGTGGACAAAAGAAAAAACTTTTTCTCTCTTAGGGCAATCAGATACTGGAAAAGATTTTGTAAAGTCTCCATCTGTGGAGATGCTCAAAACCTGATGGGGCATAGTCCTGGGGAGCCTGCTGTCTGAGCAGGGGCACAGGCTTTCTAGCAGTCTTCAGTGTTTCTGTGAATTACACTGAAATTTGCTGTGTGTAAAAGATGTTAAATGTTCATATCATGTAGGATGGGTAATTGTTTAGGAGGTAAGCTGTTGGTTTTTGGCACTTCTCAGGCTTTCTGTGATGTAGGGACTTGAATAAAGTTAGGCTCTGAGAAAGGTTCCTTGCTACAAAATACTGTGTGTGGCACATCGCTGAATTCATACAGGAGTCCTCCCCGTGGAGAAGCATATTGTGATACAGAGCATATTGCAGGCTCTGTACAATTTTGTTTAGGCTGGTTGGATTCTTAAGGATAAGAAACTGGTTTTTCAGTGGTTGAGCAGGTTGGTCTGAGCTTGGTCTTCTAGATGATCTCATGCAGCTGAAAACAGATCTGTGTTCAGCAAATAGTCAAAGAGAACATCTTCTTTGGGGCTTTTTTTTTTTTTTTTGACCCATACTTATAGATTCCCCAAATAAGTATTTGAAAGGTTCAAGCTAAGGCCTGAATCAGCTCAAATCTTCCTTTACATACAGATCATATGCTTAATTTTAAAGAGCTGTGTAAGTAGTGGTTTCAGATAAATTGGTAGTTCTGTATATAAGCTTTTTTGCCTCTTTTCCAAGATAATTGGTGGTATTTTAATACTTTACTGGTTTGAACTGGGCCAGGATTAAACCACATCAAATATATGCTCTATTTGCCCAAATTAGTTTAATCCTGGGGCTTTTTTGTTTGTTTTGGTTAGGTTTTTTTCCCCTTTTCTTTTTTTCTTCTGTTGAATAGTTGACTACTAACAGAACAACATTCTATTGTAGAATCTTACGTTAACCCCACTTTTTTGGCTTTTGAGTTTTGGCTTATAGCCATCTTCATGTTGTCTTCTGCAGTTTAAATGAAAACACAGCACATCCTGTCCAGACCGAAAAAACATCCTCTCAATGAAAAAATTGGTGCAGAATGCTCTTTCTACAGATTTATATCACTGTTTATACTTCTAAACAACTATTTACCTTACAGTGAGATTTATTTTGAGAGCTTCTAAACACGTATTGTTTTTCAGGCTTTTCACATGCAGAATCCCCTGCAATGGAGGGAAATATAATTTCTAAGTGCTAAAATGCATACCAGCATATACAAACCAATAACCAGCACAGTGTGATCTGAAGCAATGACTTCCCCCTATACAGTGCATGTTCTTTAAAGAGAGCAACCACTGCTTTCTTGCTCATTGTAATTCACACTGCGTCCAGCACTACTGGAAAACTAATGAAAATGCTGGGAGTATAAGGCTTTATTTTACTATTGAGAATTCTCAGTGGTTACAATATTATGTTGTGCCTAATTCTCCTGGTACCACGTTTTTTTTAAGAGTGATTTCTATTTTCAACCCAGTGATCCATTTCATGCATTAACCCCCTAAGTACTGGATGTACTGTGTAGCACAAAGGAGCTTTCAGAGCAAAGTGCTTTTACTAGATTAATTGAGCAGATTTTTCCTATTTATGATCAGTTAGAAATCTTATAAGCACAGGCTCAGTGACATGGAAATCTGGGAAGCAGTGCTTTTTAAGTTCACCTCCAAGAAGACCAAAGTGCAAGAATAAAAGGAGGAGGTGCTTGTTTAATTTTTTCATCTGAGACTGAATGATATGAAGCGATGCAACTATTGCCATAGTAAAGTTATATTGAATTGACTACAAGCCAGTCAACACCACTGTGTAATATTCCCCCCCACCCCACAAGCAAAGCAGAAGGATAAACACTTATTGATTGATTTTTATTTTCTCCCTTGTAATAAGGAATTACAGGAAGTGATTTTAGTATTCTCTTAAAAAATTATAATTGCCAGCAGTGAAAAGTCAGCTGATGTTTTTTTGATTTGGGGTACACTGTGTTTCAGATATAATTCATGTTTTTTCTCAAAACTGTCATTCAGGAAACACCTTCAGTTGTCAACTGTGAGATAAAGGAGTCATCTCCTCAGTTAACTGGGAGAGTATTAAATGTGGATGATAATACCACTAGAATATTTTAAATGTTATCTTTACACATCTGTTTAAGGTTTGGCAGAATTTACTTTCATCCTTGCATTGTTAGTCAAGTGTAACTTCTAATGCATCTGAAAAATTCCCTTATCTCCCTTGCCTTCAGCCAACATACGTGTAGGGATTGAGAGTCCAGGTAATATCTTGTCATGGTCTCTGTTCCTCAGTGTCTAATTTTATGAGATGTCTACGGGGGTGTGGCAATAAAATTTGGTTGTTACGAAATAAAAAAATAACTTCTGGTTGTGTTAGTGTTCATATTTCCGTGGTTCATGAGTTCTGGTAAGATTATACAGTGGGATCAGTGTCTGAAGTGATGTTACATTGTTAAAGCCATTAAAACATCAAACAAATCTGAATTTCTGTGACTGGAGCAGCCAGATAGAGCATACAGAGGCTCATTTGTATTAAGATCTATTTCTAGCAGTGCCCTCCTGCTGTGTAGGAGGTGAGGGATGACAGCTTTATTCAGAGGCCTTCTTTACTTCAGAGGTTCTTAATTTCTTCTTATTGCAGCACTTGAAAACTTTGAGTTACACCTTAGGGGCCAGATGCTGCAGTGTGAGCTTAAACCTCCACTTTCACTTGAGAGTCTTGAGTGCCCCAGTTGACCTCCAGGTGCTGGTTTTTGTCAGGTCCTGTGTTTTTTGCCATGTCTGCTGGTCTCCAGGGCTGTTTAAGATGCACAGTGCATCTCGCATGGCTCTCAATTTTGTTTAGTAATCTTGCTTCAGGCAACTGATACCCTCACTAATGCAATTTGCTCTTTCAACTTTTCCAGAAAGGCAGGTGTACTTTAAGGGACTTTATTTTATTTGAAAGGGCTTCATGTGCTTATTTTGTGCTGTTGCTTTAGGGAGGAAGGGCAAATTGGATAAGTGTTTCTTGCCTACTGAAGGCAGAGATGCTGATATTACTCAAACTTGTGAAAGAACTATCTCCCTTGTGGCTGTATTGCACAGAGAGGCTTCTCCCTCAGTACTGAAGGCTTGGCCATGTCAGGAGGGTTGACCACAGCCATTATGTTGGAGAATAGGTGGTCCCTTCTATAGGCATAGGTCCACAACCTGAGTCCTTCTTTTGACCCGAATATTCACATTGAGAATAGATGACTGATTCACTTTTTAAAGGGGACACTCCAGTAAATCCCTTCCTAACTTACCAGATGTCTGAGAAATCACGAGTATTCTGTTTTTGGAGTGAAGTTATACAGGTATTAAAACTTGCCTAGTTTTGTGACAGAAATAAGTATCTTAAATCAACAACAAGTCAAAATCCCTGCCTGCAACTGGTCCCAAGGTCTTGAATTTGATTGGAGACTTGGGAGAGGCCTTTAAAAACAGCTTTCATAATTTACAAGCTTAGAATTCACTTAAGATGAGGAAAAAAAGAAATAAAGGAAATAAAAATATTATTTGAAGTGAGCCTGGGAGAAGAACGGCTGTAGATGTTGTGGCACATCCCATCATTCAGCGTAGTGTGACACAGCACTGGTCAGCAGGTTACACAGCAATAGCAAAGCCCTAGGAAAGGGAAATTCTGCTCCTTGTCATGCACCCCAAAGTGAAGATTTGAAAATTTAACAAATAGGCAATGGACCTCACTATCCTTGGTAAACTGGGAAGCAAAATTTCAGGGATATAGAGAGAGATGAGTAGGCTAGAGAGCACCTTGGTGGTCAAAGAGTGTGTCTGAGTGGAGAGAATGGGAGAAACCAATGTGAGAGCCCAGAGTCAGGTGGCTGGCCACAGTGACAGGGCTAGGACCCCCTGCAGCACCATGTGGAAATGGAGAGGAGTAAGGAACAACTACGTTTGTCAAAGGAAAGACAGTCTTGCAGCCTGTTATATCTAAAGAAGTTTTTTAATGCTTAAATCTGCCTGCACAGATAAGGTTTCTGCTGTGCAAATGTACGAATACGCTTGAAAAAATGGTCAACAATGTGAATTCACTTGAAGCAAATGTCTAGGAGATAAGTTTTCCTTATTTATTCTTTACCACTCTTAGAGACACCAAAGCTGGGGTTACTTGGATTTTCCTTTTATCCAGCAGCTGACATTTTTCTGCATTCCATCAAAGCACATCGGAGTGCTGCAGCGTTCGGTTGCTTTTGCCAAGGAATGTCGATTCTCCTTATGTCCATCCCCCTCATGTAAAAATAAGGCTTTGGTAGTCAGCAGTGTCCCTGGGGAGGCCTTCTGCAAAACACAGGACAGATTGAGGTGATTGGTATGGGTATTGTACTGTCTTCATCCTGCTACCCTGTTATCTACTGGAGAGCTTTCTTACTAAAGCATTGGCCTGATATGTTTATGCTAGTGAGTTAGGTATTAGAAAAACTGTTGTTGAAGAAGCATCTGTCAGCTAAGTTACCCTGACTTATCACTATTGATTAGCAAGTGCTTATTATGTCTATTGACTATTTCTGTGGACTGGCATTTTTAAGAGATTATTTTATTTTATGACATCCTCTGGCTATTACCAGTAAGACAAAACCTCCTGTATTTCCAGTGAGCTCATTCATTATTTTTCATTGTCTTTTCTATTACAGCCATTATCTTAGATCATGTAGATATAGTAGAAGCAATATTTATAGGACACAGTTTAATCTCTATGAAAAGGAAACCTTTCCAGATACTACCCTATGAGAAGGAAAGATTGTTGTGCTTTTAAGGAGATAAAAAAGGGGAAAAAACCCATGCCACAAAGAAATTATAGGTGTTACAGAAACAGCATCATATCTAGTACTTCAAGGCAAAATTTGCACCCTTAATTTACATAACAAAAATGTAATCAGAGTAGAACCATCGATATCAATGCTTTGTTTGGTAGACTCTGAATCAGAACTGTATGAAACTTTAGCCTTCATGTGAGTAAGTGGTGAAGGTGGTGATGTGGAATATGCATGTAATTCATGGGCTCTATTTGTCTTCACAGTTAAGATTATATTTTAAAGACCGTGGAGGGCCTCTGTGTAAAGAGCTTACTCTCCCACCACTGACAAGAATTTTCTCAGCTCTTTTTCTTTGTATTTTGCCAACTTTTACAAAGACGGAGTACACGGTGTTGCCATTTTCACCATTAAACGTTAATGGATTGAATCCTCATATTCTAGCCTTGTGTTTGGGGGAAAAAACCCCAACACTAAAAGGGAAGTTAAATGTATCTTTCCTATGATTATTGATGAAAGCTGTATTTTGGTTAATGAAAAACAGGAGATGCAAAAGGTTGTTTCATCAGAAGAAAACAGCAGGAGCAAGTCTCTTGAGGGTTGCCCCCATCTGTAGCTGTTGCAGAGCAAGAAGACTTTAATAAACCCTGTGCGCAAGTCAGAGCTTTCTCCAAGCCTTAGAATTACTAATGGTAACCCATTTTGCCCTCTAGAGATAGCTAAAGGTGGAGTGGGCTGACTGGCTATTAAATGAACATGGCTTTAAATGTAGACAGGCATCTAAAGCCTTGTGCCATATAAATTAGAATTTCAGCTTACAGGATCACATTTTCATATTAAAAATACAAGTAGCCTAAACCCTCTCCTTTTAGACAGTGTTTAGAAAGAAGTGTTATTCTGCTGGAAATGAAAAATGCTGTTCTTTTCATATATTATGCACTTTAGCTTTCCAGTGTCTTTATGCATTCACTCTTTCATTGGTTATTGCAGGTGAGTATGACTTCATATTTTAGGTGTTAGCTGGCCTGGATATGGAGTATGCATTGGTGGTAATTTCAGACAATAATGGTAAATGTTGAGATACCTGTGTCTCTGATCTTTCTGCACTCACATAAAACTTAGCTAATAGCAAGGTAGTCTCTGATCATTGAATGAAGGACTTTGAAATTAGAAATAGGAAAGAAATTTTGTCTCTTTATAAAATGTTGTTGTGTCATTAATTCAAAGTTTTTATGCGATGAGCCCACATAATATTATATGGGAAAAACTTGCCAAAGCTTATAGTAAAGTCTCATCAACTCTCCATATGGAGAAATTCTACAGTGGTAGCTTTCACAGACCCAAGAGTTTAGAATTACATGCTATCTGTGTCAAAGACCACTGATCAGTTCTAAAATTTTTTCTTTGATTTTACAGATTCTGGGATTTGGCAGAATTTTTTTTTTCCAGTCAAATCTCAGCACAGTAGGCTAAAGGCTTCTTGCTACCAAGGGAGGTAAAATAGGGGCAGCAAAATTTTGGTAAGCAGGCAGTTCTTCACCTTGTCTTTCATTCAGGTTTTGTTGCCCTGTGATTATTTTAGGTGTTTCAGGCTGATGGCTATAACAGTACTGAAATATATCTGAATGAAATTAGATTTTTTTTTCTTCTTATTTAATGTATTTTCTGTGAATTTTAGTTTTCTTTCCATCTGTATTTTCTTTTATTAATATTAATTTTTCTTCAGTGCTAGTAGTACTACAACTCCTGGAATATACTTTAGAGCTTGTGAAGTCTCAGATTTCTTAGCTTTGAATAACACCAAAATGTCTAGTAGACCAGAGATGCTTATAAAGACTTCCTATAAAATACTATCATAGCTTATTCCTCCCTCTCCAGCAGGCTGTCCAAGAGGGCTGCAGGCTATTAGTCACTGAAACTGTGTGGTAAAATAGTTTTGCTGTTGTGTTGGAGAATCCAAAGAAGCCAGGGAAAAAGTTACTTCCACATTTGCTTTGTGCATCTGTACCATAGAAGCAGATGATAATTCTCTAATGTAGGTCCTTGTCTTGAGAGAGAGAACAGTTGCTGTGGGACTGGTTTTTTGGATTTTCCACAGGGTTAGACAGATCTATTTGAGATGGGAAAAGCTCCTGTTGGAGACATGGAGGGTTTGGCTCTGGTGAATAAGAGAAGCTGAAGCAGCATCACAAGAGGAGAGGGAGAAAGCACTTTACATTAAGTTCATGTTTACAAAACTGAAATATTTCCAAAACGGACGTAAAATGGAGATAATATGTAAGATTTAACTTAAGAAAATATTATTTTTTTCCTCTACACCAATTAATTTTGACTTCTACTCATTTTTTGGATTATTAGTGGCTTGAGAGTATTAGTAGTTAATGACATCCGTGATGTTTTTGTACAGCCTAAATACTCATTTGTAATACTAAATGAAATTATTGTGGTATCTTGCCATTCTGGACTATCAGTGGAAATCTACTGTCAGTGGTGATATGAATGAATACGGGGAACACTCATGAGCAAATGAAGTAAAATATGTTTTCCAACAGATGTTGTTGTCAAATAAAATTTAAGATTGATTTAAGAAAAAACACTCTAGGTGTTATTTTAAATTAGTTAATAATGCTTAGAAAAAGCGCAGTGCCTTCAAAGACATACTGTAATTGAAACTTGTTTAAATGATAGCTTTTTGGTCAGCTGTAGTAGCAGTTTTCTTTTAAAGAAACACTGCAATGACAATTTATATATTGTATTTAAATATAGTTAGTCTCTCTGACAGAAATGTGAAAGTCAATGAGATAGGACAGGTTGACATAAGAGAAACAGTGCTAATGAATAATAATAAGCATTATGTCATTAATCATAACTCATCCCTTACAGTGCAAGAAAACAAAGGAGAGGTCACCAGAGGGAAAAGAATTAACAAAAATGTATTTATAAATATGGGGCTCTCCTCCCTCCCTCCTCCTCAGGCATCTCCTCTGAAATCCTTTCTCTTGTTAGGAAACTAATTATGCAGAGGTTACCAACCCAGATCTCTTTCATGTATTAAAACAATGGGGCATCTTTCTCAGTCCAGGTAGTAATTAGCAGTCACCTAGTTGCAAGGCCAGCACAATCAAGTAGATATTCTGCTCAGAGAGCATTGATTTGAATGAGAGCAGTAGAAGAGTTCATATTAATTACTGATGAAATTTTTTTAGTTCATCGTGTGCCTGATTTCCCCTGTAGTACATTGCTTTTTCTTGTGCTCCCTGTCTCTTTGCTAACTACTGCTTATTTTGTTATCTGCTGTGTAAAGTCACTCACTGCGCTCATGGTTCTGTGAGATGTGCAGTCTTCCCTCCCTTTGGCTGATGGATTACCACCATTAATACCTCCACTCAGGTCTGGGGACTCTTTTGGGTGAAGTAGCTGTGAGCCTGAGGAATAGTCAGTCCATCCTCTATGGAGAGTTGAACATGCATTTGGTAGTCCACGTGATGGTAAATAGATAAGCTGGTTTAGTAAACCAGTTCTGGCCAAATCATCACAGTCTAGAAAGCTGATTCTTGTTTTTAATGCTTGTGGAAAGCCAGAGGTTAATTAACTTCACTCCTCCTGAAAATAGAAAATTTCTGCGGCAGCTACTGACTATATCTTTAGTTATTGCACGCTCTGGAATCAGAACTGTATGTGGTTTATGAAGTTAGCTCTGTTTCAACAGTGTAATTAATTTATTGAAATGAAATTTAAAATTTAGCACTGGAATGTATTGTTGGCCTTGCTGATCATAAATGACTGACATGTTCTGGTGTATTCCCTTCACTTTCTCAATCCTTATTCACTCATTGGTAAGTAGGACACTCATGCCAAGAGGGATCTTTATTGCTCTCAATTCTTGGTCATGTGTTCATGTATGAACACATAATTCATGCACCTGAAATCAATGTCAGGATTTCCTCAAAATTCTGTAACAGACATTCTATGAACAGGACCATTCTCTTAATTTGTAGCAAATAAATAGAGCAAAGAAAAGAGAATCTTATGTGAAAAAACCTCCCATGAAACAACATTATTATAAAAGCAGGGAAATACTCAAATAATAGCGGGGTTTGTTCTTATGGTTTGCCTGAACTCTTTCCCTTTTATTCTAATGGTATATATTGTATGGAGATGGCACTTGCTAGTATTGTCTACTAAAGTACTGAACAAAGTCCTGGTAAAATGAGCATTCTTCTAGAAATTTGTAGTTCTGCACTGAGACTTTTCTGAGTCTGCTTATGAAACATCACATGTTCCATTGTTCACTGTTGAGAGAAAGCTGTACTGTGCTTAAGAAAGTCAATGTCATTGGAGAAGTGCTTGCAGTAGTTTCTGAATTTTCTTTTCAGACAAGACTGGCTCATGTATTTAGCTATTAACTTATTTAATTATTTATATTAAATTTGGAAATATTGAAATCTAATATAAAATTATGTTAGATTTGGAGGCAAATATTCATGTCTCTCTGTAGATGATTTTAGGATATCAGAGATTTCTCCCTGAGCGCCTTGAAGTGTGGACAGCTTCACAGCAATGCTGTCTCTTGAAAGTCTGCTTTAGATTTGTCCTGTTTAATCCTTATCACTATCCTTTTGTCTCATCCTGTTGAAAACAAGAAGTCATAATTCTCAATGTATATTTTTTCAGACACTTTGGTGGATTGTTTCAGAGTTTTGGAAAACTGATAACAATTTTTGAGGGCTTTTAGGGGGAGGGAGGGGAAGGCAGGAGGTGTTTTACATGGGTGCCTGACTTGGCTAGGTGCTGTTTGACTTTATTTAGACAAACCCTTTTCTGTGTACTGTTATGTGTATGCTATTGTTCATGGTGAATGTAGAAGTAAGTTTGGTGATGTCTTTTGATCTCAGTTGTGCCCTGGGCTACTCTATAAGTAGGACAACATTGAAGCAATAGCAGTGGCAGGATGCAGAATCAATGTATGCCAGCAGCAGGAGACAGCCACAGTGCAGGGATAGTTCTCCAGAAGCTCATTTGAGGGACTCCATATTTCTTGTCCTAGTTTCAGTGGATAAATAATAGACAGTTAAAAGAGGATTTATTAGTCACTGACCATTCTGCTGTCAGGCTAGAAGACATGGAAAGTGACCCACTTCCCACTTCTCTAGGTAACATTGCTTCTTCAGGTGTGGTGCTTACATTTTATTCATTTTTATCTATAAATACTTGAAGTTTAAAGGATAGTTACCCCACTTCTTCCCTGAGCAGTGTGCTTGTTTTAAAATACACAAATAAATGAAACACTGTTATTCTATTAGTTGGTTTGGTTTTCTCTAGTTATTCTTTAGGATTTAAAATGGGCAGTTCTGCATGTTCATACATACAGAAGTAGATGCTTGCAGTGCTTGAAAGCTTTTTTTAATGGTATGGAAAATTTTTCTTTAAACTTTGCTACCCATAAAAATCAGTATAGTTTACATTCAGAGTTGTCTTCTGGTTTTGGTGTTCTCTGTGGTTGTGTGGGCTTTGGAGATCAGCTTCATGCCACTAAAATTGTTGGCAGGTATTCAAACGTTAAAATAATTGCCCATCTGTGTAACTCTAAGTGAAAAATTAACCATTCAGAAAGAGTAGCTGTGACATAATTTGAAGTCTGATTTGACAAAATGTATGATAACAGAGGAAAGTGAGGGGTAACATAATACACAGTCTATCAAGTAAGTTTGTTCATGCATCTCTGAATTAATGATTCACGGAAACGGCAACTTCAAGAATAAAGAGCCAAAAAAATCCAAGTAGAATTTAAAGAAAAGTCTGAACATGAAAGAAGATGTAGTCAAATGTTTCCTAGCAGAAAGAACTGTACAGAGAGGAATATAAAATGCGTGTCTTGAGGTGGATGAGGGGTTGGAAAAGGCTGGAGGGGAAAAGAAAAAGTAGTATTTGAGAGAAATATGGAGTCAAAAAGTGTTCTTGCTATCTATGGGTAGCCAAAGTTTGTGAGAATCAGCTTTCTGATAAACTGCTGTTTTTGATCAATAATTAAAGAACGATAATACCAGGAAATGTCTTTCTCTGAACCCTTAACTCTCTTAACTCATTATTTTGTTGAACGTCAAAATGCTGATATGGATTTCTTCTGCAGCTCTGTCTGAGTGTCACCTCTTTGCTCTAGTCCATTCAGGGTCAACTGGAAACAAGTCACCTCGGGTAGGGTGGTCAGTGCTGCATGTGGCATCCTCCTGTGCATGTAGAGTATAGACTGGACAGAATTTCTGCCTCTTCAGATACCAAAACTCCTTACCATTAACAATTCCACCTCCACACCTGTATTATAACCTGGTTTCTTCAAGGTCTGAGGTTGGGCTTACCACTGGAGAAACTGGGATGGTTAAAGACAGAAGTGGGACTAGATGGGATTTGTTGTATGTCCCTGAATCAAGCACGGCAGGGGCATATGATTTGGTCTTTGAAGCCCCAGCTCTACATCCTGCCTCCAGGTTATGGAGTATTTGAGGCATTGGAAAGACCTTTGACTGAACTGGAAACTCCAGTTATGTCAAAATTGAATACTCTTGTTTCCTCTGTGTTTGTACCTTCCCAGTTGGCTCTGCTGTTTTCATGGTTTAGCCCCAGCCAGCAGTCAAGCCCAAGACAGGCACTCACCTAGTCCCTCGGCATCAGGGACAGAATTGGAAAAGAAATAGTGAGAAAACTCATGAGTTCAGATAAAAAAAGTTTAATAGGGAAAACAGAAACTGTGCACAATAGCAAAGCAAAATAAGGAATACATTTATTGCTTACCATGGGCAGGCAGGTGTTCAGTGACTTGGGAAGACAAACAGCATCACTCTAAATGCGCCCCCCCTCCTCTCCCAGCTTTATATAGTGAGTATGAGATGTATGGTGGGAAATATCCCTTGGGTCAGCTGTGTCATCTCCCCGCTTCTTGTGCACTCCCAGCCCACTTACTGGTGGGGTGAGAAGCAGGAAAGGCCTTAGCAGGTATAAACAGTGTTCAGTATTAACTAAAATATCTGTTTTATCAACACTGTCTTCAGCTCAAATCCAAAACACAGCCCCTTACTAGTTATTCTGAAAAAAATTAATTCTATCCCATCTAAAACCAGCACAGCTATGCATCTTTAGTGGAAGGTGGGGCTTGAAGTGCTGGGGAAAAGCCATGTCTTTAGCCATCTGAGATGACTAAATAACCACAGCCTGACTGTGCTTCTCGTATCTTAGTCTTGACAGGAAATTCATTTGAAACATGGTTAATGTTTTTCTGTCCATGATAATTTGGGAGAGTCTCTTGGGAAAGGCATCTTCTACTCTGTTGAATTGTCTCTGCAATGAACTTTCCTGTAGTATTGAAGGTTTGGATTCAGTCATGTTCCAGAAATGCTTAGATGTGAAATGTCTAATTTGTAAATGATGCGTTATTTTATGTGTATGTGATATAGTCTGACATATGACTCATGTCTAAGATCATAAGTTCACAAACTGCCAGAGAAAAAGAATTTCTTTGCCAGGCCAGTGGCTGATCTTCAGATCCACCAACTCATAGATGTCCTGTTTCTTCTCATGCTTTGCTTAAATGCTGTAGTGCATTTGGGTTTCAGGTTATTTGTGTATATAGGAATGTGTGCATATATGTGTGTATAAATAGGCATATATATGTATATGATCTTATGATAGTATGATATAGATCATATATGATGTATGAGGATGTGATGTAGATCTTTTACGTCTAGGAGTATAAATGTATTTAAGCATGCTAATTCCAGTATGCAGCTTTCATGGGTTGAACCATTGCTAGCAAAATCGGTCATCTGGAAAATATAAAATGCATGAGGAAAATAAAAAAATCCAAGGACTACACTTGCTAACTAAAAAGTAAATGTATCCATTTATGTTTTATGGATTTGCATATTTTTGTTAAATACCAAAATTGTGAACTTTGAAACAGTTTTAAATTATTTTCTTCATTACACTTTTTGTGAAAGTTAACCTGTTGTATTAAGTAAAGAGTAAATTGTTGAAAAGAGTAAATGAAGGAGAAATGCATTAATAGTTTTACAGATTAGTCACCAGAGTTCCAGTAAGGCAGAAGGAAAAAGCACAGCTCCATTTCCAAACATGGTTGCTTTCCAGGTGCTTTGATCAGTGCGTCAGTTCCAATGACAGTTTAAATAGTTTCACTGTGCGCAAGATTTTGTAAGAGTAGTATTTGTATATATATAATTAATTATACAGTGCATTAATTTAAATATTGCAACCTTATTTTCTCACTTCCATGTCCAGGAAGTGATGTAGTGGAGAGCAGAGATTACAGTGGAACACTAACAATTCGTTACTGGTTCACGTTTCTTAAGATTGTAGATTGCTAATTTTTTTTTTTTTTCTTCAGTACATTGTGCAAGCTAAACTATTTGAGATGTTGCACAAGGTGGAGTGTAAAGGCCAAGCCAACTTTTATGTGTTATGTAAGAGCTGTTCTGTCATTAACCAGAAATGATGTTTGACTGAGCAACTTGCACATGCCCCATGTGGCTAGAACAGGCATCCACACAGCGATTATAACCAAATAAAGAGGCTTAGCTCGATATCAAACTTGCTTGCACTCACTTAGCAAAATTGTTTTCAGAGTATATGGCTGTGTTTCATTACTTAGCTCTGGGAACAAAAGCGATGCTTATCAGAAATTGTTTTGTTTCAGCATCTACACAAACTACAAAAAATGGGCTACTTTTGGAGGTCTGCAGTAGCAAAGGTGTCACTCCTGTGTTAATTGTGTGAGCTTGGTCCACTGCTATTTGAGGTATATTGAATGTGTGTGCACAGCAAACAATGAATTTTTGAACTTCTGGAATAGGCAAATATTTTAGCAAAATAAGCCATGTTCCAATTTAACAGGAGATGTTAAATTAATGAGAGCTTTAGTATCCCACCACCAAAAATTGCATGTGAGCTTCCTGCCCCTTGTACCAACAAAACCAATAAATCACTGAGAAAACTTCCTTTGAGAACAAAGGGAGGATAATGTCAGTCTGTGGTTGTTATTATATTGGATTGGATTATATTGGTTGGATTATATAATGCCACTGACAAGACCTAAGGCCAAATAAAACCCATTTTTAAGAATGGGTGATGCTCTGAGCAATGTAACCTGCTAATTGAGCTGTAAGCCTGTTTCTTTTCTTGATATACTTATTATAGAATCCATTGCTCACAGATCATGAACCCAGTTGGTGTCAGGTTCCTCATGTGGCTGCAGGTAAACACAAACCATCTCTGGCCTCAAAGCCAACACTGATAAATTTTTACTTTTCATTGTCCTTTATGGGCATGTCAAGTCAGTCTAATTATGAAAGATGTCAGGTACAGTGAACATGAACTGTGTGAAAGGTATTGAATAAAAAAAATTAAAAGCCAATTTGTAAAGAAATTAATATAAATAATATAATGAAAAAATAAAAGAATGTCATAAGAGAATCTCAGTAGCATAACTTCTACATAAAATATTCCATGATAGCAAAATAAAATAATGCCGTACAGAAAAGATATGGGAGACTCCACAGGGAGTAGGAATAGAGACTGTGGAAGTATTTAGATGACTTTTCAGAGGAAATTGCAAAAGAAACTGTTGAGAGAGTAAACTCATTTTGTGAAATTATAATCCAATACACCATCTGGGAATGTGCACAGTTCCAGCTGAGCAAGACGTCTTAGTGGTTTGGTGTGATAAATGCTAACTCATTGTAAAATCCCATTTTCCTGATGCTGTTAATTTATTTCTTCTGTTGAGGGGGAAAAATAGACATAAATATACGTAGCTTTATGTCTGAAAAAGAGAGTAGTAGGAGTAGAGAATAAATGTAAATTTTTTCAGGACCTTGAATTGCTGAAAATTTACCATTTGTCAGAAGAGCTAATTAGGGTCTTAGCTACATTGCACTACATGAATTACATTGATTTAAATGTTGGACACAAAATACATATTTTAATTTATGTATTTTAAAAGAAACTGATAAAATTTGCTTTGATATGGGATGTCTATAAAATGCTCTTTGTAAAACTGTAGTTTTCAATATATTTCTAGTCCAGCATGCACCAAAGGGCCTGAATCAAGTCTTTAGAAACAAAGGGATTAGGTTTAAATTAATAGTAAGTGAGAAATAAGAGGTTTGCAGGTCCTGGCACTTCAACCCCAAGTAAGTTACCATTGCCAAGGCAATTCCTTTTCTCAAGGGTTAGCAAAATGGGAAAAGCTCTGACTTTTTAGATAACAAATGTGACTATGTTAGTGTGCACTAATAGTTATGCAGCGTACAATTTATTTTTCATTACTACACTGTGCATGCAATTTCAAGCTGTATTGTATATAATAAAAGAAAATACTTATTGATGGTTACAGGTGCTTTGCATGTGGAGCTTCTAAAGAGTGTTGTTAATCTAGATACTTATGTCTTTCTAAACGTGGCTTGTTACATCAGCAAATAATTTTGGGGAAGAACAACTGCTGCTTTGTCTCCTCGTGCATACCTGAAGCCATCTCAGAACTTAGCTTGAGGTTTGAACTGTGCCTTGCCAAGAGCTTCTGGGGTCTGGGAGTTCTCTCAGTCATCCCCTGCTGCCCCAGGGCTGTGAGCACTGTGCAGCACATGGGGGGCTTTGTAACCATCTTCTCCATAAAAAAAACATCCTGGCCCTACACATTTTCCTTTCAGCAGGTGCTTTTAATCATCAGTGATATTTTAAGCAAAACACTGAACAAAATGGATCCTCTCTCATCTCTGCCTGTTCTTCCTGTTCCCATGCCCACCGGGCTCTGTCTCTCACCCATTCCTTCTGTATCTGTCCCACTGTCCCTAGGGCTCTGATCTCTGCTGTCCTTCCTGCCTGAGAAGTGCTGGAGGGTTGCCTGATCCTTGGCTCCTGAGCCCACAAAGGTGCAGGCAGCCCCTCTTGCCCCCAGTGCTCTTTGGGGGAAGAGGGAAGGGAAATGGGGGTGTTAACTGTGGCCTGCAGGAGATCAGGGGATATATGGAGCAAGAATCAAAATGGGAAGCTGACTGGCTTAAGGTTAAGTGTGGCAAGCTAGGATTGTAGTTGAAAGGATTTTAATTTCCAGCTTTGAAGCACAGTGAGTTGAGCCTGATAATTAATTCCTTTATCTCCTGGGTCAAATTCTCAGTACCAAGTCACAGTAGTTTTCAAGGGTTGCACTGAATGTTGCTGTTGTAGTATTGGTATAGATAAGAATATAGAGAAGAGCAGTAAGGAAGAAAACGCAGCCTTGAAGTTTTGGAAGAATCATATGGGCAGTTAGGTTTAAATATCTGAAATATGGCATTCCTCTTTTGTTTGATCTTGATTTTCTTTCCAGTGCAATAGTTCCTACTTATCTCTGAGGCTGGTCTTGGGAGGAAAGTTGTGGCTTATTTTGATTTTTTTTTTTAAGAGAAAGAATTAATAAAAAAGTAAAATAACATTATACATATTCTTTTTTCTTTGTTTCACTCTTTGGTAGTTTTGTAATGGTCAAATGAGATTACTTATAAATTTCACTTTTTTAAAAATATTTCCTCTTTGCTTAAGATCTTTGTGAACAAAGACTGCAAGGTGGTAGATAAAGCACAAATTAAAAAACCCCAACAAAACAAACCCACCCCTTATTCTTTACAGTTAAGCAGTCCAGCCTCCAGCCCCATGTCTCACTCTCATCAAACAAGCTCTTAGGATATTAATATTGCTAATAAGTTTTTGAATTGCCTGCTAATATGTGGAGATGTATAAACACCAGGAGAGCTGAAGGTGACAAATAATAAATAACGTGCCATCAGAAAATAGTTAATTACAGTACAAAATTGAGATAGCAAGCCTTGTGTGCAGGGAGGAGTGAATTAGTAGCAGCAGTTATAATTCATGATAGGTCAAGCCATATATGAAGGAAAAGCTTTCATTTGTAAACATTGTCAAGCCCAGGGGGAAGCAATTACTGATGAGAAACAAGTTTCTTTGGTGTCAATCTCATCATGAGGGGTTTTTTGGTTTGTTTTTAAATAAGGGCTGCTGCTGCTTTTTTTCCCCAGAAACCAACAAAAGGAACATGCAATATAATGTAGATTGAAGAGGAAAATCACCTGTCAGCTTCATGAACAAATTAATACTCATTGAACAGACTTAGGTCTCTGAACGTATTTCTTGCCAAGGGAAGGCTGGATTTAGTTTCTGTGTGCACCTCTGAGTCAGTACAAGCTGCCAGGTGCTGTTAAGTGTTACCAGAGCAATAAAAGCCTTCAGAAGCTGTGTTGCCACCAAGGCACCCTTTGAGGTACGACTTTGTCCCATTTTCTTTTGCTGTGCATGTGTAGCAGTTTGCCCTTGACCCATCCCAGTCTTGCTCTGGGATCTCTGACCATCCCTGCTGCAGTAGCTGCCTCTTCCTGTAGAATAAAGCCCAGCACCAGTCTGTTCTCACTCATCTGGTCACTCCTTCCTTGTGCCCCTGAGGGACTTCATGTCATAGTCCTGCCTCAGGGAAGGTCATAGAGTCTGGTAGGGCTGCCTACAGAGACAAGTAAATAATAGCTGAGTTTTTTTTGTTTTTTGTAATACTTGTAGAATTCTGTATTGTTTGGCATGAATGTGTTTCTGGTAGTCTTTTATATGAGATCAAAGAACAAAAAGCATCTTTTATAAAGATATTAGTGCTACCTTGTGTCTTTGCCATAATTAATTTTTTATTAGTTTTTATCTCAGTAGAAGACTCCCCACCCGTTCTGTGCTTTTATGAAACTTGTGCTTATGTATATGTCTCTGTAAAAAGAACTATATAAATAAGATAAATTTAGCTGCTGTGGGACTGCTCTGCAGAATTTTCTTTACAATTTTTAACAACGTTCTAGAAGGCTCTAGGTCCAACTAATTATCCTTTACAGGAAAGATCAGTTTCAATTTGAACAAGGTGTGGATCCAGTAAGAAAAATTAACAGGGCATTATTACCAGGAATGTGAAGAAGTAGCCAAACTATTTAATGTGCAACTTACTGTTAAGCTGCTTTGTTACCTTGTGATTTCAAGAGGCTAATGACATCCTAGTTAAAAAAATTAATAAAACAAAATCAAAGCTTCCGGGTAAATCACAAAGCAGTATTTCAGAGGAATTGAATAGGAACTGTTGTAAAGATTGAAAATTATGGGTATGTGACCCTTAATTTATGTGAGTTTAAAGGCTGAGAAGAGCCAGCACAGCCATTGTAAAGGGAAGATATTCTTCAGAAATCAGTGTAATTCCCTGATGGTCTCTGCAAGTGTATGTAAGGGAAGGCTCTCATTAAAGGCTCTCAAAGTTATTAAATTCCCATGAAGTAAGAGAATGATCCATTGATTGAAAGATAAAACAGAAAAGATGGATTGGGTAGCTCAGCTGGAGAAGAGCGCGCATCAATGAAGTCCAGTACAGTTTTTAAGCAGCACACATGATACGGGAAAGGGCTTACATACTGTGGTGATTAGTGTTTGATCCAATTCAGTGAAGGAAATCTTAAATGATGCACAAGGGAGTATGACACATCATAAACTCAGAAGCAGAAATGGAAATTATTGCTAAAGGAATTGGAAAACAACAGGGAACATCAACACCAGTTTGTGAGTCAGTGGTGCTCTCACATTTGGACTCTTCTTCCGTCTTCATTCATAAAGGTGTGGTAGATCTGAATTAGGTATCTGAAAGAAGGATTGAGGTTATGGGACAGTTTACATTCTAGAGAATCCCCACTTTAGGCCTCTCCTAACTGGATAAATCAAGTGTGAAGAAATGTATTTTTAAACTGAGTTTTGTTAGCCTTTACCACAGCTATTTTTCTTGGGTTGAAAGAAAAATACAGTAATTTCACGATTACAAGACGCACCTGATTATAAGCCACATGTCCAGGTGTTGGCAACTGTCTTGGGTTACAATACAGAGTGTGATAAAAGGCATCTATTCTATCACCATCTGTTGAGGGTGGGGGCAGTGATCCTTATCTACGTGGGAGATATTCTGCTAATGGGCCATCGACTGAAACCAGGCAGGGCATTGTTCTTTATCTTTTCACAACCAATCCTTCCTCCAGAGAGTCATTTTCTGCTAATGGCCCATTGAGTCACACTGTGTGACTGATAAAATTGCTGCATCCCATTGGAAGTTGCTCCAACCAGGGGGAAGAGCCCAACATTTCTTACCAAGATAAAAACAGAGGTTTGGGACACTAAGGCAGCCCCTTTCTCCACCAGACTCCAGAGGAAAACCGGATTTCTCCACATCACCACTGGACCTCCGGAGGGAAACTGCGCCTTGTACAGGAGCACTGCTCTAACTGAACCACATCTGTCACTGCAAGGGGACTGCAGCCACCATTTAATGGGACTGCTGCCAACACCCTGCCTGACGGGGTGTCATGTTGTACTCTGACTTTGTCAGGGTTTGGAGTTTGTTTCTTTGTAGTACTGTATTTCTATTT
>PYHW01009916.1:14031478-14126335 GCA_013186435.1 Turdus rufiventris | reverse complement strand
TTATAATAATTTGGAGGGAGGGGGTTTGCATTCTCCATTTCAAAGAGAAGCTCCTGCCTTTCTCAGCAGACACCTGTCCTCCAAACCAAAACACCAACTTTTTGTTCTTTGTCCATATATAAGCTACACCTGATTATAAGCCGCATTTCAGGTTCGGACCAAAATTTTAGTCAAAACGGTGCAGCTTATAACCGTGAAATTACTGTATTTTAACATGTCTTTACACAAGCAAACAAGCCCCTATCTCTAAACAGTTTAGATGTGATTTTAAAGTTAATCTTCAAAACTTGTACAATTGTTAAGAAATGAAATGAAACAACAAATGAAATCTTACTCATTTTGTTGATTCCTGGCTTTACCTGGACTCTTATAGGAAATTGCTGCTTGAGTACAGGTATATTCTTCTCTCTATTGCTGCTTCATGCTTGGCTTTGTTCCATCAGGGTGTTTGCATAACAACTTGCTCCACTGGCTGCTATCCAGGTAAATGTTTACATCTAGCGAAGGGCAAAGCCATTTTCCCTTTAACAATTAATACAGGGAAGGTTGGGGGAGACAGATGGAGGAATTTAAATAATTTTGTACCATTTAAATACACATAGAGAATGTGTGTGGTGTGGAAGATGGAGAGCAAAGGGCAGCTGCATCAAAGGGAGGATATTCTGAGGGCTGGCTGTCGACAGGACATTCTCAGGCTTGGATGTAGACCTGGTGAAAGTATACCTTGACGTAGTGGAAGAAAGGATGTAAATAGGCACATCTGGGTTCTGCCAACCTCTTTGATCCTTCCTGCTTGCAAAGATAGCTATTTTATGATGAGGAGAGTATGATGCCTTTAATGTTCACCAGTAAGTCCCAGCTTTCTTGCTTCAGTGTCTTCAGTAAAAGCCTTTTAAATCAAAATTCTGTTCCTATTTCAGTATGGTTGGAAATGAAACTTGCTGAAACCTGATGAATAGACTCTACCAGCTTTCTTTGCTCAGTGTTTGATTGATTTGGTTCCTTGCTTGTATAGCCTTTTAATATCTCAGATACTAATTTCTGTGTGTTGACGTGCACTCTGCAGCACATCTTCTGGTATTCAGCTATTACACATATGATAAATGAACACTGTGATGTCAGGTAGACTGAAAATCAATGCTGTTAATATGCAAACAAATAGCAGACCTGTAACCTCTCTAAAGGGAAAGCATCTCAGTAAATACAGGAATCAAAACCTTCATGATTTGGTGTTACCTTGTGAAATTTGCATTCAGAATGATAATTCAGGCTAATGGCTTCATGTTCCTGTGGGGCAGCTGAAATAGCATCTGAAATGACAGAAGAAAAGGGTATAGTAAATAAATGCAATGAGCTGTCAAAGAATATTTCTACATCAAACAAGTCTCTGAACCTTTTTGTGCTTCATAATCTGACCTTTTCTAGTTGCTCTGTTTTTTTCCCCAAATCAGATCATGAAATGTAACACATGAGCTACAAAATAAAAATAATAACAATAATAATAAACCATTAATACAGCCACTAGAAGTGTTAGAATATTGTAGAGAAAATGCTATTAATTTGCAGTAGACTGGTGAAGGTAGAACACCCTTTGATTGCAGTTGCTAGGCAACGCTGTTCTGAGCAGATGTAGGTACCATTCCTGTTTGTTTAACACCAGCCGTACTGGAGTCTGGCTGCAAAATATGTTACAGCAGCAGCAGGGAATAGCACAGGAGAGCAATTTTAGCACTGAGGTGCTGAAGTATCTTTCTCTTGCATCCTTCATGCATGAATAATACAAATTAGATTGCATGGAGAAAGCTTGACAGATTGGACAAAATAAACTTTTATTACTATGTTTTCACTTGTTGGTCACAAAATGCTTTGTTAAAAAAAAGTAATTATTCCCATTCTGCATGGGTGGAAATGGGATACAAACCCTTAGACTTCCTTATGAAAAGCTGCTGTAACTGCACATTAGTCAGCAACAAAAGTCTGCTAAAAGCAGACCCTAGGTTTTCTCAGTCCCACACTCTGTGGACTGTGTAGAATTCGCCCTCGGAGCAGTACACTGCAGCCAGCTATGTAGGATGATTTTGTGGCATTTCTTTTACAGGAACCATCATTCGTATTCAAGGGATTGTAGCAGTGCTTAGAAAGACAATAACCAGAGTGTTTCAAGAAATGTGATCTATGCCTCTGCATAAACACTGGTGTAACGTATGTTTTTGTCATTTACACCTAACTCCCAGAATGTGCTTACTTATGTTATTTACTTTTACAGTTTAAAATTAAGTGTATTTTATTCCAGACAAAAAGTGAGAGAGCAGTCTGTTTGGATGTCAATTGAAAACTCATGCTCAGGCTGTTAAAGTGTGGTGATTTCTTTCCAAAAGACCTCAGACTTAGAAGGCCAATGTATGAAAAAAAAATTTGTTTCAGAAGATCTTTGCCATTGGGAGCGGTGAAAATAACATTCTTTTTCTGCTCTTGTGTGCCATATATTGTGATGGCTTTTGGCATGGCATGTGAATGAGGCAAAGACATAAAAGATGGAAAGAGTTCATCATCCCATCCGATTTTTAAACTACAAATAACTAAACTGTAATTTAGAGAATATGAGGTTAAATTATAGCAGTTGGTACTGAGTAAAAGGTCATATCTGTGATAGTGATCAGTTTATCTTTTTAGTTTCCCAGGTTGTGAGCATGTTTTGTTTTTAAACCCTGGATATAGGAGGAAGGATCTGTCTTTTCTTTTGAGGAAAGAGAGTTTGGAGACAGGAAGATTCCTTTAGATTAAAGAAATCATGATCTCTTCAGAAGAAACTAATCTGGGTCAGATGGTTTGGGCTTATTGTCTGTACCACATCATGTATGCAGCTGTGGCTGCTTGTAGGAAAGGTGGGATGTCCCTGGAGTGACACAGGCTGGGCATCTTTACTTCTTCTGAGAAGTGCCTGTTTCCACAGCCTGGGAGAGAATGGGGGACTGGTCCCGAGGGAGAACTGGAGGCAGGAAGAGGTTCCCAGAGTTTTAGCCACAGGTATTTTGGGTTTGTTTTCTTAATTAATCAGTGCATGGCAAACTTTATTCTCAACTTTGCTGTCATTTCAGTAATTACGTTGTAGTGTAGCTGAGGGCCCCTGAAGTGACCAATGTTTTCAGTACCATGCAGACAAGCTGTATGGTGGGAGCTCTGGGCTCTGGACAGCCCCATAAACAGGTCTGAGCTGCTGCAGGGTGAAAGAATGGGGGACATCTCAGGACTGAAATCCAACAGGCAGAGAAAACACACATGCCCAGAATTACTGAGTTTCATGATGTTTATTGTAATGCTAGCAGTTTCATTTGATTGTTTGCTTATTTTTTAGAAAAGGTAAGCTAAACAAAATGGCTCTTCCTGGGAATTAAGATGTTTTGAAGTAGAAATTTTGTGTTGTGATATAGGTATTTTTAACACAGCTCCACAGGAATGGATTTGACCTCTAAAATAAGTTTACACAATGATACCATCTCTATGCCCAGAAGTTAAATGCATGTCCTAAGAAGGAGTAAGGTTTCAGTACAGCTGCAGCTTTCACAAATAAAAATGCAATTTTATAAGGACCCACATAAGAGTGAAAGAATGCTGATTATTAACATGCCCGTCAAGTCATAATTATGCTTTCCTCAGAAATAACAGTGCAGATGTTTTATAAACATAAAAACACAAATAGTTATGAAACAGGACTTGCAATATATTTCTGTTTGTAGTAATCTTGACCTCACTGTTTAATCCTTACAAGTGTTCTTGTAGTTTTTGTTGTGTAGAATAATATCAGTTGTTTGTTTTTTTCCAGTTAGTTCATTCATCAATTGGGGTTTAAGTGTTGTACTAATCACAGACGTTAGTGAAGATGAATTGCATTCCTTTTGCATGTTGTGAACTTTCTTTTTACTCCCCAGAAGAAAGATAAGAAGGATCCTTTGAGGTTGGAGAAATTAATATGTATTTTTAAAAAAAATAATAAAAATGCACATTTATATTTATGAGAAATCTCTAAATTGTCTTTGAATATATTTCAGTCATGAAGTTTAATGGAATAACTCCATTACTTTTGAGAGATCCTTCTAAATATCAGTTTCTCTCATCCCAACTACTAAAATCTCATGAAATGAACAGGTGTAGTGCCATCAAGAAAACCATCAGCCGTGGAGCACACTTTGATACAGTTTTGCTGTGATGTGAAAGAAATGTTTGTATTTCAGTTGCTTGGTATAAATGGCAGTAACTTTTCTTTTCCATTTCATGAAGCAATGCAATACTTGTTCTCAGGGTGTACAGTCTTCCTTCCTCTATACATGCACTTTACATTAATAATAATGAGTATTGCACATGTGGGTTACGATTTGGCTATTTTGAAACAATTTCAGTAATTTCTTAGATGAATTCTTATTTAGTGCTTCAAGTGTGTTGAAAGGTACAGATGACTTCAAGTGTGAGAAAAGACAAGGAATACTGCAGAAATAGGCCATTTTCAGTACTTTATTCCAGTTGAGAATTAGATATTATATTAAAAAAACCAAAAACTAATCTTTCCTAGTCTGTAAAAGCCATTACCACTTGACAACTGTTGGAGGACTTGTATGAAGTGCTCAATTCAGTTTCTAGAGCATAGATATCTTGTAAGTACCATAAATATCCTAGAAATAAGGGTATTTTAACTCTTCCTTTGTATTTTGAGCAGATAATCTATTTGTTATGGATGTGGAGAGGGAAGCTGAAGAATTTTACTAAACCAGGTCTGTCTTTGTCCAATAAGCAGCATACCTTATATTCTGTGATCCCAAAGAGCAGTGAAGAAGTGCTGAGGCAGCAATTGCAATCATCCAGTTTAATACAGAGCAGGGGGAGTGTGAATATGGTTTAGTAATACAAGAAGGTGATATGTAAGTTTTGGACATTAGCTGCTCTGCTAATGTACTATTTTATGTGACAGGAGTGGGTACATATATCTCTGTCCCTGAAATTAATTTTTTTGCTTTACTGAATTAATGTTGTTGAAATCATAACTTTTGTCACTGTCAGCTTACTTTCATTAGCCTTATTCATAATGCAAAATCTCCTCAGTCTGTGGTATTTTATTATTAAAAGATCTGTGGACATTTTCAAATTGCTTATATTAATTTTTGTTTTCCTGGCTCCTGAGTGTGTGACTGTAAAGCATCTCCTATATAACTTCCTTCTAGTTTTAACTTTTCACTAATTCTGATGCATGGTCCTCCTTTTTGTTGGCTCTCATCTGAATCAGGGTATGAAAACACAGTAGGCAGATGCTGCAGTCCATCTAGTCATGTCTTTCAACTTGCTGTTTATTCCCAGTATCAGGAAGTTAGTGCATTTGCCCTTACTCTTTAATGGGGATTCCTTCTCCTGGAGTTGTGGCTCATTTTCTTTTCACTGTGCTGCAATTTCAGGAGTCTCTGAAAAACAGTAATACATGAATTTCATACACATCCTATTGTACTGAAAACAGAGGAAAACAGGAACACATCCATGCAGGACATGGATGAAAAATCAGAGTCCTTGATACAGTCAAAAGGCAAATGTTGGTTATTTCGATATAACATGGACAATTGGTGTAGTTCACATTATGTAAAAGATATAAGGGAAACACAGATTAAAGTGAACAAAATTTTTAAATCTTTGTTAGTAAATAAATACTCTTAGTTGACCTAAATCCTGGTCAGATAACTCGAATATAATTTTATTATGTTACAATTAGATGGTATACTCAACTGCAGTCAGATTTCAACACCCAAACTGTTTCATCGTGTGAGATTACCAGAGTTTTTTTATTTACTTTGTGGTTAAAAATAATTTTCATTTCTCTTCTGCAGACCAGCATAAAACTCTGGCTTTTTCTTGTTTCTGTAGCATAAGTCTGCAAACCAGTCAATGTCACTATGAGAGAATGATGCTCTTCATACAGCGTGGTCTTGAACACAGTGTTTATTCAAATGTGTGGAACAGTCAGATAATCCTGACACCAGCCTTTCTTTCTCATTTTCTAGTGTTGACATTTTAGAAAGCCTGTGGACTCCTGGAATTCAGATGGTTATGGTCATGGTTAAAAATGGCTGGTGCTTTTTCTCACTCTTGCCTCTCCTAGGGTCATAAATGAAATGTGGTTCTTAAAAATGTTTTCTGTTTTGCTTACATTTAAAAAATGTACTAAATATAAAACTATCTTGATTTGCCACCTGTTATGTACTGTTTGTCAGAAGGAATGACAAATATACTCATCTAATAAATGCTGAAGTAAGGATCCAGTGCAGCCAGGACCTAAATTGCTTTTGTGTACTACAGTGGATAAAAATCTAGAAAAGGAATTGAATATTGATTTTCCTAATCTGTTTTGGTTTTCTATCAACAGACAATGCATACACATGCAGTACTCATACCGAAAAAGCTTCTTTTTAGGTATGAGCTTTCTTGTATTCTTACATATATGTGCAAGAAATATGCAAAGATCTCACTTCTCTCATTTACAAATCTTTTGCAATGAGTCCACATTTATTTTGACATAGAAAACCCTAAAGCAGTCCCTTAAAGTCATTACCACGCTTGTTACCATCACCAGGCTATCAAAATTGTACCTTAGATTTTGTTAAGTCCCTTAAGTAATATTCTTTTGGTTTGTACCTCAACTTCTGCTTTTATTTGTGTTTGATTTGCTTTCTTCCTGCAGAGTCTGGAGTGGTATATGTATCTGCAAATTATCTGGGTTTGCTAATGCAGAGATTTAAAGGTATCTGTTTTTCCTTCAGCAAAATACCAGATATTAATGTTAAATTTCTGTTTACTTGCACTTCAAAGTATTTTCTAAACACCTGTGAAGAAATGAATCAGAAAGCATGTGCTCTGGTCAGTAGTTAATGTTTCCATATTTCCATAGTCTGTAGACTTGCTATACCCCAAGCTGTAGTCATGAATAGCCCTGCCTTTTGGGGAGATTAATTTAGAAACTCCTTATTTTTGATTTTTTTATTACAGAGGGACCTGTCAGCTGCAGTCAGGTTAGATGCTTTACTCTGCTTAACTCCTGATGGTGGCAACTTAAGCTTTAAACGATTTAAAAACCACTTCTGCTTGATCTGGAACTTAATGAAAGCTGATGGAAAGTCTGCAAGATGAAAATGGTGTGTTGAGAACAGTAGATCAGCAGGTCTTTGCAGAGATAGGCTGGCAGTGAGGTCGTGTTGGGAAAGATAAAGAGACTCCAGGGACTCCTGTGCCTGAAATCTGAAGATCCTAAGCTGAGAACATGCTTCAAGTTTGAGGAACTCTGGACTTGCCTTTAAGTTTTGCAACACAAGCTTATCTTTAATTTTTTATATCACTTCATTGTACTAAGCAAATGAGATAAAGCAAGGTGCTTGCAGCTGGGTATGATTAGCATACATTTATGCCACTAATTTAACATTATGCAAATTGTATTCTCTCCAGGATAGTTTATTGAGCACTGGATGTGAGGTGTCTCAGCAGAGTATGAGCCCTTCTTGTTTCATACTTTTCCCTTGCAGAAATTAAAATTGCTCTGTCTTGTCACACTTTTTACCATGTTTCTTTTAATATTGTGATTACATGGAAAGAAATGAGAAACACAAGTCCGACTGGTAATTATTGAGGGAAAAAAATCTGTGAAGCTTTCAGATTTATTGCTTCCCTGCAAAGGCTCAGGGACTTTGATTTTTGGGCCAGTCAGATTTGCAAGAATTTTTTTGACTTACAATGAGCTGAAGATGGTGGGGGGCTTATTTTGATCTCATGTATGTGTAAATCAAGAAAACTTTGAAGTTTGTCTTGGGTTAAAGCCTGTGTGACTCTGATGGGACCCAAACTCCTGATGTTTCTGTAAGAGATGTGTGAGGAGCATATGCTTGTGCTGCGGGACCTGCGCCCTGAGTGGCCATGGCTGGTGCCAGAACCACCTCCTGCAGATCACTGCATCCCCCTTTCCTTTTCAGCATACGATTATGTACACATCCACTTACCAAATGTCTAAAAGGAGCTGAAGCAGCTGCTGAAGCACTGCTGACATTCTCTCTCCTTTCTAATCTAAATGGACAAACAGTGACTTTAGTGGAGTGGCTTGTTATGAAATAATGGGTTAATGAGAGCTCCCATTATAGCTGTGCTCACAACTCAACCAACACAATGGACAAAATCACAGGTTTCCAAGATGGATTGTACAGCTCTGCACTCACAGAAAGTCTGGGGGTCTAAGGGATGGCAGTGCTTTGCAGGGGTAAAAAAAGCATTTCACAGTTGTTAGCACAAAACAAAATAGTAATCACTTCTATTTAATAGAAAAAAGCCTGTCAGAAAATGGCCCCATGCTGAGCCCAGCTGTGATTTTGGTGGAGGGGTGTGCAGGAGGGCAGGCACTGTTTTTCTGCCAAGACCTTGACTGTGGGAGTTGCTCCATCTTCCCAGTTTTTGTTGGTCAGAAATGAAGACCAGCAGGGGAGTTGCATGGCTGTGTTGTGGGGGCTTTCTCAGCTAGAGATGTTTTTGCTGGGAGTGGTTTTACTTCAGTTAATGTAGTTGAGCTGACTTGTTACTGCTGTTTTGTCAACAGGTGGTGTCCAGACATAGGTTAGCCATGGTTTCTTGGTTGGGAGAGCTGATTTTTATCCTTCAGTGACAGCATGGCAATAGTGGTTCACTTTGTGTGGTCAGCCTGTGGGGAAGGAAGGGCCACAACCATAAGGAATACTGGCATATGTCCTCTGGTTTTGACTAATGTCCTCAAGGGCTAAGGTAGCTGTGATTAACTGTGCAGTGTGAGTGTCTTCACCAGTGGCAGGGATTTTAATGTGAAACTGTGAATACCAGGAACATCACTGCTCTCAGGAGGGGTTTAGGAGATGTGTCTTAGTTGCTGCCATTGCTTTTAAGGTACTGTAGGTTTGCCTGGCTGTAACATTTTCCTTTTTCAACCAGATCTCATTGAATCAGGCCAGTTTCCTTGACCTGAATGTGTTATTCCTATGCTTTCTATACTAATGAAATTTATTGAGTATAGCATCTCTGTGTGTGAGGCAAACACCTGTGAAGTCGGTCAGACTCTGCACATCCTGTGAGCAAAAATGACATGACAGGGAGGCAACAGTTGTGAGCAGAGCCCACTGTGTAGGGAAGCACCTGGGACCCTGGGAGATGAAAGGCAGTGTGTAAGTGTAAAATATTATAATTAGTGAGCAGGATCATTGCCAAAAACCTCTTATTGTTCTCGTTGGCAGAAATGTGTGCTGCTCTCTTAATTTAAAAAGTAATTCAGATAGCTTAATGAAGGCTTATTGGCTCACTGAGGGAGAACCTGAGCTAAGGGGGATGTTAGAAATACCTTTTTTTCGTTCTTAAAAAACAGGTCAAATATGGGGGAAGCATTATCCTGTAAGGCCTAGGTGGCCTTAAAAGGTTTTTTCCTATATTTACTAAGCCCACTTTGCAAAATGCCCCTTTGTGGTGTGGTGTGCCTTCATGCAAAGATCCAACTAACTTGAATAGCTCAAATATTTTTAAGATCATGGTTTTTATGAGACACTTATGCTTTTATGTATGCAAACCATGAAACTAGGGACTTTGCAGGTAGCTGACAATCCAAAGTGGAAGTAGTTTAGCCCTTGCAGTGAAGCAGGAGTGAGCTGTGCATGCTAAAGTCAACCTGAAGTAGAAAAGTGTAATTAGATGTACATAAGAAATGTAGACTAAAATAACTTCTCCCAGATCATGGGTTAATTAAATTCTTTGTTTTGGCATATTTTGTAATTTTGTAGTGGGTTTTGATCTGTTAATGCTGATGAACCTTTGTTGTTTCTAACTTTTACTTTGTTTTACTTTCTAGAAGTTTAGATATTAGGAAAAATGTATGTGTTTGCAGCAAGGACAAGAGCAAGAGCCTTATGCTGGTGCAAGAGTATTTCTAACTTCCTTATTTATGTGTATCATCATCTGCAGTGTGGGTTAGGAAAAACTGGCCCAAGGACTCATCTGCTCCTGGCCTCTCCCCTTTGTCCAGCAAGAAATGCTTACAGGTGACAAAGCACATACCTTTTCAATTCCTATTCAGGAGCTTCTTTGGCTTTAGAGGTGGCAGATAAGGAAGGTGAGGTAGGTATCCTCTTCTCCTACCACTCCAGCACCCATAGTTCATCTGAGGAGGAACGTTTTTGCTAATTTATTTTATATAATTGCCTGTAGCCAAATTCTGGTCATAATTAATGTGTTATACAGATATTTGGCTATAGATCTGGGAAGGATAATAATGCTTTGGAGGTGGCACTATTACAGGTTGTGTTATTTTTCTATCTTTAGTACTAAATGAGCAAGGTAAAATGTGTAGAGTTCTTCTTGCATTTAAAGCATCTAAGTCTAATTTCCTAGTTTTAGCTTCTTGTTTGTAAAGGTAACATCAAAAGAGGACTCAAAAGGGGAAAAAAAAAAAAAGAATAAAATGGCATAACATCTTTCAATGTTATCTAAACTACAGCAAGGTCAGCAGGCCAGAACAACTGGTATTACCGTACCTTTCCTGGCATTATAACAGTTTTGCATACTGTTCATGTACCATCTGTTTAGTTGTTCAGTGATACAACGACCACAATGAAAAGTAAAGACATTCACCCTGGTATGGTGTATATAGACTGCAGGAAATTCAGAGCATTCCTAGTTGCCTGCTTTGAGTAAGATCCCATGTTTATGCTGGTAAATTACTTGGATACTTACTGCCAGCTTTTCGGAAGATAGTGTGCCGAGGTTTTTAGGTACTGAATGTTCAGGACATGTATATACAACATGTTGTGTATCTGGCACTGGTTTGCATGAGGGTCAGAGTTTCAAAGGTCCTTGGACTTCACACAAGTGAAGTGCATTCCTAAAAAAACCCTAAATATCAACAAGAACTCACATTTTGAAAAACTTGACTGCTTGGAAGAAATTATTTTGTTGTCTAAAATAAAATGAAACCAAAATTTGCTTCCTGGCAATGTTTGCACAGGATGAGAAAATTCTGGCCAGGGAATAGTGACAGATAACTGTGATTCTCTTGGTTGCTCCTTTAAAGTGTAAGCACTCATAGACAGCCTAAATCTTTTCAGGAGTAATGACCTTCCAAAGTGAACTCTTACACATAGACTGAAGGGAATCTTCATATGGAAAAAAACCAAGGTAAACTCTATGTTTTTAAGGGTGTGGCAAACAAAAGATACTCTTTGTATTGTTTAGCCAAATGCAAAAGTTGTTTAGGGAGCTGGTGGATGCCCTGGACACAATTAAAGTCAGGTGGGATGAAGCTTACCCCGAATGTTGTGGGTGAGGAATGGCAGCACCTTTTCATTCCACAAGCTCTTAGGGTATGTACCCTGTACACTGATTGTAGGAGGACAAGCTGGGGTAGAACACTCTGGATCACACAGTTCCTAATTAGCTATTGGATCTCGGTGTGCCACACACAAACTGGTGTTTGATTGGACTTTGCACTGAAAAATTTCCACCGCAGAAAAGGCAACAGAGCCTTTATTTCACACACAGGTCCTGCAGTAGCTCACATGTCCTTCTGGACTTGGGGTGCTGTGGAGGAGAGGCTGGACATGATCCAGCCATGGGATCTCACAGCCCAGAGAGCCAAATGTGTCCTGGGCTGCATCCAAACAACGGGGCAGCAGGGGAGGGAGGGGATTCTGCCCCTCTGCTCTGCTCTGGTGAGAGCCCACCTGCAGTGCTGCATCCAGCTCTGGGGTCCCCAGCACAGGAAGGACACGACCTGTTGGAGGACAACACAAAATAATTAGAGGGATGGAGCATTTCTGAGCAGAAAGGCAAAGAGAACTGGCACTGTTCAGGCTGGGGAAGAGTGGCCTTGGGGAGATCTCATTGCAGCCTTCCAGCACCTAAAGGGAGCCTAAGAAAGATTGACAGGAACTTCTTCTGAGGGCATGTAGTGACAGGACAAGGGAGAGTGATTTTTAAACTGACAGAGAGTATATTTAGATTCAATATGAGGAAGAAATTCTCTGCTGTGAGGAACAGGTTTCCCAGAGAAGCTGTAAATGTCCCATGCCTGGAAGTATTCAAGGCTATGTTGGATGAGGCTTTGAGCCACCAGGTCTATGGGAAGATGTCCCTCCCCATGTCAGGGTGGTTGGAATTAGATGACCTTTAAGGTCCCTTCCAATTAAACCATTTTAGGATTCTCTGATTTAAGATAATAAATGGTAATATTTCTGTAATTAATAGAAGTATTTCCTTTTGGATAATGGCAATTTTGTGAAATCTAGACACAAAATTTATAATGTATTTTAAATGGTTTTGTGTTTGGATCAGTCAAGGGTAACTTTTTAATGACTTGTAATAAAGGTAAGTGCATGCTGGAGGTACTATAAAAATCCTAATTTGCTAATGAAACTGATAAACTTTGATAATTGATACCAATATTTTATTTTTCTATTTCATACTGAGATTAGCACTTGCAGACAGAGTTAAAGTTCATCATTTACAAATGCCAGAGGCACTGGTGGGCTGTGTTTACAAGCCTTTTAATGACTCCAGTCAGTGATGCCATATAAATATTCATTTTTAGGACATACATTGGTAGATGGAAAATTGCGACTTGCACTCTATAGCTGTCTCTTAAAAATTAAAGGAACATATGGTAATTGATAGGTATTTTAAAGAAGCTCCAAACAGTTCCATTACAGTTACCTGTAATGTTAGGCTGTGATAGAATTGAAGAGTAATAAGGAGGAAAGAAAAAGCTTTCCTTCTGTGTGCGGACTGAAACCGTGGATACATTGGTATCTTGTGTAGGATAAGTGGGAAGGGATGGCTCATACCATCTGAAATTGCTGACAAATGTTAAAATCAGTCCTGTATCTTGTGCAAAGCCTTTCATCATGTTGCTGACTACATCTCTTTTTGTGAAAGGGGACACATCTTGCCTTTGAGGACATTTACCTGTCTAGAAAAGGCTTGTTTCCAATTGTTATGCAGAACTGTGTGTCATCCCACTGCCACAGACTGTGAGCTCATGATAAGAGCTAATTGACTCGCAATTCCTTATTTGCATCGCATTTTTGATTCCTGTAAATCAATGAGTAACCTGAAAGGCATGACATTGTAGAGGTCAGTGTGCGCACACACACACCAGCAACCACAAAATTTGATTAGCTGAAATAGTGACGGGTTTTTGTACATTTTTTAGCTTTGATATGAAGCAGAGTCAGACAAGGTAGGTCTGGCTGAGAAGTGTTCACTTATAATCTATTTTTCTCTCTCATAAAACTACCAGCAATCTACTCAGGTGCCTTTAAAGCTTGTACTGCTGACATCAGTTGGAGTTTCTGGGGAAGTGATATGATGATCAGGAAGCAAGTTTAATTATTTCTGGCATTGGTCTTATGCTGGTTAAAGAATGTAAGATTTTCAGGACAAGCCTGGAAAAAGGTGGGCCACTGAGTAAGATGCTCATAATACCAAAAAGATGTGTGCTGAAAACCTGAGGAATAACTTTTTGTTCCTCCAGAATAGCAACTATTGTTTCATACTAAGCAGGATTTCTAATGACAACTAATCTAGATTTTTCAGGTTCTACAAAGCAGTCTCAGGTATTCTGTATAAATAAACAGCCACTTTGAAAAAAAGGCCATTCTGCATTAAACTTAAAATTTGGAAGCGTGACTTAAAAATAAAGCACTGTAGGTACATCATTATAAATATTCTTGATACCCCAGGAATGGTTTCTCTACACAGATCATTTCCATTAACAAGTTGCATGTGAGATAGGTCAGTAATCCTTGCTCACCATGTCTCTGAATTGACCATGGAAATGCATGTTAACAGTGACATGGTTTTTGAGAGGGAAACTCCACTTGTTTATGTGCTTTGTTGCTAATATTCTGAATGAGGTATTGAATTGAATGTGGTGTTGTCAGGAGGCAATGATGAGAGAGAGAGAGATAGAAAAAGAACAGAAGAGATGTAAATGGTACCGAGAATATGAAAATAAGTACAAAGCATGAATCTGTGTGGAAATGGAAAGTGATCAAGATGTCTACAATTAATCCAGGCTAGGTGACGCTGGGAAAAGGAGGCTTCAGAAATCTGCTGCTGGTTTTTTGTTTCTGATTTCTCTAAATATGTGCAGTAGAAGAAAAATATTGTCAAATACAAGAACGACTGAAGAGAAAGTAAATCAAGGAAAAGAAAGGAAGAAAGAGAAAGAAAGAAGTACTGCTTTGGAAGTGGGTACATCTGTGTCTTAAACAACAAGAATCCCACTCTTCCTGACTTCACTTCCCTGCCACCTGCAAGCAAATGAAATATGTACTAAAATGACTGTTTATATGAGAATCGGTTCAGAAAGAGCAACTAGAGTAAAATCTAAAATGAAGGCAGGAAAATAACAGAAATCATAAATTACAGCAAGTCATGACAGGGGCATAGTCTTTTCCAACCTTAATGAGTTTATTATTTTATGAGATGTGGTAATGCTATGTAAAAATAAGGGTCTCTCTATAGTTGTCAAAGAAAAAAGAAAAGGCTAGTAATTATGTGAGACATCCCGTGTGGGATGGGTTGGTAAATTCCAAGCCTTACAATAGTGCTGTAGGCTCAGGAAGGCTGGACTTCAGGTGGAATAAGTGCAGACTAAGTACATTGGATGCCAGTGGGCAGTAGAAACAAATGCCTCTTAGAGGTCACAAAGCCTCACCAAGAGTCAATAACTCTATTGAGACACATGATGTGCATAGTGATTTTTTAGCATGTGCCAAGATGCACTTTGTAGTAAAACACTGATAACTTCATACTACAGGGCAGCAATGATGGGCAGCACTTTAGAATTTCATTTGTTATTCTTTGGTTTTACAAGAAAGTTAGAGGTAGATGTATACTTGAATTTCTTAGGACCTGGAAGATTCTTCAGCCTGTGAAACCACATCATGAGCAGCTGTTTTGTCTGCCAGGCAGGGCAGGTCTGGCTTCAGACATCTCCAAACATCCTGGTCAGGTCTCTTTTCTACTTCTGTCTCCTACTGTCTATTCTACAATGGATTTGGTGCACTATATCCTTTTGAAGACTTAAACCAGGTACACTAAACATTCACTGGGCATTGCCTGTTTGTCAAATGTTTGATTCTGTGCATCAAATACGTGGTCTTACAGCTTGCAAGAGTAGGTGGTAGCCATAGGGGTTTCTTTACGTGGGCTGATTGAGTGGGGTTTGTCCCTTAGTTTTGCAAACCTTGTATCATATCATGCTGCTTGTTTTCCAAAATCAAGCAGTATTTTAAGAAAAGAAAGGAAAAGGAGCTTCCAGAAAAGTTTGATTTAAAAATGCTTCAAGAACCCCAAACCATTTGCCATTTCATATGGAGCTATGCTTATGTTGTGCACTGTGCAAGGAAGGGGAAGGGGAAGAATGGAATGCTTTGCAGCTTTCAAACAAATGACTAATGTGCACATTAGGACAAGTCTTTCTGCACCTTAGGCATTTTCACTTGTTACATTAATATGGCTAGGGGCTATATATTTATTTACCTTTTTAGGAGGTAAATGCTCAAAACTTTCCTCTTTAGGAAATTAAAGATTTCCATATTAGCACAACATAAGTTTCCTCAAAACTATTATGATTTTATTTACTAATTAGGAAAATCTTTTTGATCCTATGAAGTGAAGAGAGACCAGGAGGTTTTCCATCTAACTGAGTAGTTGTTATGCAACATATGTGTTAACAAAATATAAATAGTCTTCATATCTCCCTTGTAATTTATGTGAGTGTTCTCACCTTCTGATCTATTATCTTATGTGCATGTAGCAAAGAATGTCTCATATTTTCTTGAATTTTTACATGTCCATGAAGTAGAGATGATCTTTTAGTAGAGCTACTGATTTTTATCAGATCTTCATAAGAAAAATACAAAATACTATGTCAATTCTAATTTTCTTTTTAACATGGAATACTGATCTTTCAGGGTTTTTAAACATTTTTTAACTGATTTTAAACAAGTGGAGTTTTCCCTGTTGAACGGTAAAAAACCAAAATCTGAAACCTCATTTATTAGGAGGCATTCTCAAACTGATAGGTATGAATGATGAAATGATGTTACAAGAATTTGTAAGAAGATGTAAAATTATATCAACAAATAGAATATCATGGCAGCGAAGACTAACAATTTTGCAGTTCTACTTTGCTGAAACAGTAGCATAAGTTATTTTTATTCATTGCAAAATGAAAAACCCACTCCCTAAGACAGAAATTCTTTTGAAGTTGCTATAAGTGTTAAAGAAAATGTTAAGAGAGGTGAACCTCTGCCGAGCTAAGGCTGTTAGTGCCATGTGGATCATCCTGAACTCTCCCAGGGGATGCCCAGCTCCAGCATGAACACAGGGTCCTTGCTCTTGCAAGTGTTCAGCTGAGGACGTTCTCAGCACCAAAGCTCTTCAGAGTCAGGTCTGGCTGCTTTCAAGGCACTTGGAGACTCCTCCAGCCCTTGTTATGTAGCCCTGGGGAGAAAGAGAAGGGAACTGGTGCCTTGGGACAACTCCCTTGCCCTTCCACTCCTTCCAGGTCTCTGCTGCTCAGCAATTTGCCACGGTACCTCCAGAGGTCCTGCTTACTGGTGAAGAGGGTCAGGAGTGTTATTTGCTGTAAGCTTTGCAGTATTGGGGGTTTTGTAATGAGTAAATAATGTATAGCATCATTGCCAGTGCTCTAGCTTTTGTTGATCTCTGTATCTAATCTTCACAAGGTTGGGGAGGCAGAGAAATGCACAGAAGTTTTCTAGCAGCAGAAAGGGGTGAGCAAACTCTGTAGCATGAAGCCATCTGTAGGCTGTCTTGTGGTGGCATGAAAGATCTGTTAAGGAGACCTTTGGAGGACAAACAAGCTAGAATGGATTTCAGTTATTTATTTTCTTTGAACGGAGGTACGTGGTGTTTGATGGTATATGCAATAATGAAAATTTAAGTATTTTGCATGTTGTTTTCAGACAGTATCCCAGGACAGATTCCATGTCAGGCCTTTTATACCGTAGGCATTTAGGAATAGCAGTGTTTGAAAATATATACTCATATTCTACTACCTTCACAGAAGTATTTATTGCTTAAAGGAAGCATATCAAAGGATGATAATTAGTGTAGCAGAAAAGAGAGAGTAAATAGTTTGATGTTAGCTGTTCAAATACTGCTGTTTTGTGTTGGTCTTGTTTCAAAAAGCTTGATTTGGTAAAATTTGGAGGAGAAAGCGCAGTGGGCAGCGAGTTGGGTACTTTGCAGGGCACATCACTCAGCAGAGGGAAGGGGGCACCTGGGCTGCCTCACAAAGCTGGAGGACACAGATGTTGACCTGACCTTTCGTGTTTCCTTCTCGGTGTTCTTGGTTTGTTTCTGGTTTTTCTGGTGTGCTGCTGGGAAGACTCAAGAAAGCACCTTTCATTTTCTCCATAAGAGGAACCCTGTGCCTCTCTCCTCTCTGTGATATTATGTGACCTCATTTTCAGCAGCTTACTAAAGCAAAAGTTTAGCCTCATCCTGAGATGCCAAAGATCCCTTCTGCTCTGTGGCTTCTGTAAGAAACAGGGTTGGTGAAACATTTTGAGTGACTGGAACAATGTTCCTGTGCTGCAATAACAGTGGGTCAAACTATGTGTGGAAACTGGTTCTCTCCCTTCCGCTGGAGAGTTCATGTGATTTTGAGAGTGCCTGCTCAGTTTTAGAAACAAAAGAATTTGAATCTGCAAGCCATTACTCATTTCTTCAATCCTGTTAATTTAAAGTGATTTCCTCCCTATTCCAACTCTATTAAAGATGAAATTGAAAAGATGTTTTTGGCTACTGTTCATAAATGTACAGCAAGCTACAGTGTTTCTTACTGAATAGAATTTGAATTCAAAATGCCTAAAATATTAGTATTGGATTCATGTAATCTTATCTCAAATATCCCTTTCTTTAATACAGAGCTGGTTTCAACTTTTCAAATACTTAACCCCTTTGCCTTGTAAATAATGCATATGTGCTATGCCACTATTAAGTATTCAGCCTATTGTCTTCTATTTTTATAATTTATATGGTTTTCTGTGAAATGAAGAAGATTCTGGACATATTCCCCCAGGACAGGAAAACTGTTAGTAGAATTCAATACTCTCCTGCAGAAATTCGAATATAATTTGAATGCATTAAAATTAATCTTAAAAGGCAGCATTCTTTGTGGCAAGGTATCAATAGGCATTTGCAACAAGTTAAGAAAGTTGGGGTTTTTTTTATGTCCTAGAAGTTTGCTGTTGGCTTTCAACAGTCATAAAAAACCTCTCAGAAAATGACTTTCAGAATCATTTTGTGGTGTATTAGAATATCAATACAGCTCAAGTCTTGTTGCAAATATGATTTTTGAGATCACTTTGCAAGCAAATGCAGTATGTCCTGTGCTACAGCATATACTGAAAAATGCCTTCCTGGAGGCTGCAAGGAGAGAGCTTCAGTTTAGGCTGATTTCCAGTGTGCTGCTGTGTCTGAATTCACCACATCACCTCTGCTGGCTCCTCTGTCTTCTAAAGGGATGAACTGACGGGCACTGTGCATCCCATGGTTGTGGATGTTATTCCATAGGTAGTTTTCCCAAAACCATAAAATTTTTGAAGTAAGAAATCCTCTCTTGAAGCTCAGGCTGGCATACCATATGTGTGCAAGTAAATCTTGTGCAGCCTTTTCAAAGGCAACACAAATTGTGAGTAAAAATTACCTATCTGTGTGAAGATTTGTAGAGTAGGCATTAAATTTCATTCTGTAAAAATGCCAATGAAAATGGAAGGTGAGTCAAACTGCTTTAAACATAAAAGAAAAGAAAAAAGCAGTGAAATAGACCTTCATGAATCCTTAAACTGCTCTATCTGTAGTAATACAAAATGGAAAAGGTATACAAATGGAGCAACATAACTGAGACAAGGCTATGCATAATAGTAGTTTCCTGAATAAAGCAGCAGTAGTGCCAGATTCTTATAGGCCATTACTCACAATCTAGAAGATAACTTTCTAAAAATTTTTAGTTTATAGCATATAAATAAATCATAGAGTAAAATAATTATATGTCAGGCCATATGCTATCAAAGTATTTTACTGCATAAGGGGCCTTAGAGATCCTGTATCACTTAATCATTTCATAAATATAGGTTTTCACTGAATATGAAATGTATACACAGTAAAGGCAAGTAATATGAATAGTACCAAAGTGACACATCCTACGGCAGTAAATAATCCAGATAACAGAATTTATATACTCAGGGATACTTAACTGGCACATTTCGAGTTGTATCAAGCAGTTACATTTATAGCAGTGTAGTATATCTCTTACTAGAGGTGGACTTTGACTTAGTTTCTACCAGTTACAATTTATTAAGTTCAAGAGTGACTCCTTTTAAACTCAGCTAATTAATTATTAGCTTAATATTTGGCAGTCTTGTTACTTTGCAACAGGGTCTAAATCCAAATTATTTATGATGGTAGTTCAGGCACTGCAAGGGATCAGTTTTCATGAGCTCTGAGTTACTGGAGTTTGTGGATCAGCACACACTCAGTCATGTACTGAGAGAAAAGAGAGAAAAGTAGAGGAGTGACAAGGAAATAACTGTGGAGGAATGCAGCTCCCACCATGGTGCGACATGAGCAGGAATTGTATCAGATACAGAAAAAAAAAAACAACAACAAACTAGCGTCTTCATTTTTTAGAGGCAAAAATCCTATTTTACAATGACAGTTACTTTTGGTAGGGGTGTGAATGAATCCACATGTTGAACCAGGAGTCCCACATGCCATGTAATCTCAGTCCCAGTTAGTTTAGGCTCTTTAACTGGGACATCCACAGAGAAATCAGAGCATCTGTGTACTGTGTTACTTCCATGGGTCTGTGCTGGGGCCAGTCCCATTCAATATTTTCATTGATGACATGGATGAGGGTATTGAGTCTTTCATCAGTAAATTTGCAGATGACACTAAGCTGGGAGTGTGTGTTGGTCTGTGGGAAGGCAGGAGGGCTCTGCAGAGAGACCTGGAATGGTTGGATGGATGGGCAGGGTCCAGTGGGATGAAGTTTAATGAGTTCAAGTGCTGAGTTCTGCATTTTGGCCACAATAACACCCTGCAGTGTTATAAACTGGGGACAGAGTGGCTGGACAGTGCCCAGGCAGAAAGGGACCTGGAGGTGCTGGTACAGCCGGCTGAACATGAGCCAACAGTGTGCCTGGTGGCCAAGAAGGCCGATGGCATCCTGGCTGTACCAGGAATAGCGTGGCCAGCAGGAGCAGGGAGATCATTCTTCCCCTGTACTCAGCACTGGTGAGGCCACACCTTGAGTGCTGTGTCCAGTTCTGGCCCCTCAGGAAGGACCTTGAGATGCCTGAGCACGTCCAGAGGAGACAACAAGGATGGTGGGGGGGCTTGGAACACAAACCCTGTGAGGAACGGCTGAGGGAACTGGGCTTGTTGAGCCTGGAGAAGAGGACACTCAGGAGTGACCTTATCACTCTCTACAACCTCCTGAAAGGTGGCTGTGGTCAGGTGGGGTTGGTCTCTTTCTCCAGGCAGCAACCAACAGAACAAGAGGACACAGTCACAAGCTGTGCCAAGGGAGATACAGGTTGGATATTAGGAAGAAATTTTTCATGGAAAGAGTGATAAAGTAGTGGAATGGTCTTCCCAGAGAGGTGGTGCAGTCACCATCCCTGGATGTGTTTAAAAAAAGACTGGATCTGTCACTTGGTGCCATGTTGAGGTATTAGGGCATGGGTTGGACTCAATGATCCTGAAGGTCTCTTCCAACCCAGTCATTCTGTGACACTGTGATTCTACCTCTTTTTACTGACTCCATGGTGTCAGGAAGCCCAAGTATCTAATTTAGTGCCATAACATTAGGTACTAAACCCCTCCTTCCCATATATGGCCTAAGACCAAAACAGATAATCTACACATACGGTGCCATGTCTTGATTCTGCCTTAATTTAATGAAATGGGTGTGTTAGAATCAAGGGATGGCAGAGTTTGGTCCATCCTTTATACAGTATTGTAATGAGCAGCGTAAGGTGGGAATTAACAAAAGCCTGTCCTTAAGGGAAATGCTGGTTTTTGTGTTAAAGATGCTGGGAGGAAGCAGTGGGAGGGCACAGAAGCTGCTATCAGGTGGCCTAAAGGGGTGGCTTGGTGTGTGTTCACTGCTCCTTGGTTTTGTCACAACTAGTATCTTGTTCCAATAGACCCATTTTCTGTTTTTCTTTGAAAACCTATCTTAAGGTCCAGTGATTCTAACCTCTGAAAGTCTCCTTTGTCATAACCTTCCCTCAGAGGTGAGTTATAATTAAGCTAAAAATAACAAAGCTACTTCAGATTTTATCTTCTCTGGTGTATCACTGTATCTGAGAGGTTAAAGCATTGCTTTTACAAAAGAAACCCACATATGGAAAATTTGAGTTTTCTTTTGACATTGTTTACTTAGATCCTGGATGAATATATATTGTTGACATTGTTTACTTAGATCCTGGATGACTATATATTGTGAGTATTACACATTACAGTCTAGATCCAACCATAATAATTGTTAAGTTTCCTGAAATTGCATGAATATATAATGAGTTTTTATTAGGCATAATGAAAAAAATGGAGGGAAATTTTATGTATAGGTATGTATCCAGAATTGTATTAAAAATGTAAATGCATTATAAAGTAGTAAAAGATAATAATGTCTACCAAAAATATATTACGGTATTCAAGCAACTGGTAATTCTGATTTTTTTTTAGTGAAACTGATTAAGGGTGGGCTAAGTTGGGATGTGAGTACCCCTCCAGGAGAACTCTGGGGGACATTTCTATATAAAATCCCATACTGCATTCTTAAATTCAGGTGAAGAGGCATCTGTCTTCCCTCTTATCTTTCCTTTTAGGCTTATGTAAGTCTTGCTGCAAGTAAATGTGTTCAAATGCAGTGAAAGGGGAGGAATGAAACTGATTTTTATCCACAGGCTGTAGTCACACGTCACAGATCAATGCTATAAGAGATTGTAGGCTGCAATATGGCAGGGAGCATCTGCTGCTGTGCCTCCTATAGGTGCTATTCCTGTGGGGAAAACCATCAGGCTTGGTCCTTCAGTCTGTCTCGGAGATGAATTGTGCATGCCATTGTACTCACACATTGTGCTCCATAGGTCAGGGACATAATTTTAACATAAACCCTTAGATTTCTTAAACAGAAAACTTAGGAGTGGTGCCATCAGTATTTACTGAATCTGGGTTTTATGCTTCAAATAAAAAAAAAGTAAGATGGATGTGATCAAAGAGCATTTTTAGCCAGTCTTGCCATCTCAGCACCCTTCAGCTCCACCTCTGTCTGGCTGCAGAACAGATGCCACAGAACATGGCTGCGTTCAGTGAGCCCATGCCCTGGGCCCCCTAGGACTGGAGAACAGAAGCAGATTCCTGTTTGGGTTCAGTTTGGTTTTTGCACCCAACCAAGTATGTAGAGACACAGAACATTCCTGTCATATGTTCTGCTCCTTCCATCCCTCTCTAGGTATCTTTTCTCAAGGCCCAGGAGCAGAATAGGAAATGTATTGATTTGTTATTCTTTGTAAAAGAAGTAAGGCCCAGCAGCTTAACAAGTCTCATGTCTGGATCTACTGCACACATCTTTTGTGTCAGCACTTTTTTTTTTTTTTTTTTTGCAGACAAGAAGAAAGTCTAAAAATAAAAATCAGTGTTATTTTGAAGGACTAGAAAAGCTTTTTTCTTTCACATTTTTAATTCATAAAATAAAAAGAGACTCCAAACTGAAATGCCTTGCTGCTTTTAGAGAATTCATATCAAAATCTCTTTGAGCATGACAAGTTAGTAGAGCATGGAGCTGTTTAAACTTAAGTTGTGGATACAGATGCCTTACATCACAGAAACTAAAGACAGAGCAGACTTCAGAGTATTTAAGCTTCCATATGTAAAATCATGCCATTGTTGCTTGTAAATATGCTGAAAGCTTTCTGTAGTGTCTTGTAAATATGCTAAGAATCCCCTGTAGTTAATTCTCCCACTATTGTTATAAATGAGAGCAAAGAAAATTTATTTCTTACTTTATAGCTTCAGTTCCCAGGTATAATTCTACTGTTTTGTTTGGCATTAGCAGCTCTGTTCCTTGACTGACAGGTTTCAAAGTTTGCCATAATTGTGAGCTGTGCTCACATTCACTGTGCTTTAGAGTCAGCAGGGAATAGTACTATGTACTGTTTTTTCAAAGAAAGGGCATTGCAGTGGCAACATCTAATAAACCCTGAAAGCAGCCCTCCTTCTCTTGGTATCTTTCAAATTCCTGTTATAGCACAGTTTCCTTTCCATTGCAACATCGTAGTCTGAGCTGCTGTAGTTATAACTGTCTTAGAACTCCCATTATAAATCTGATTTTCTCTATTTTATGGAAAGAAGTGGTGTAAGTAGGCCTGACAGACAGACTGTCTATCAACTGTTATTCTGTGCTTGCTTCCTAATCATTCTAGGAGCAAAATGGCATAGGTAGAAAAAGAAAAAAATAATCCAGGAGATCCTAGTTAGCAACAGTGAAAGAGGGGCTGGGACACAAGTGCTGCACTGGAGAAAAGATGCCAGGGCTATCCATGGCCAGCAAAGCATCAGTCATTGGCAAAAGTCATGTGAAGCGCTGGCATGGTACAAAGTCCCAAACAGTGCCATGAGGGGCTGCTCACAGCACAAGGGGCTTTTCCTCAGGGGCTGCTTTTCTGCAGGGACCTGCTTGCTCTGGTCCAGTCAAGAGTCCTCTCCTGGGTGCAGCCTCGTAGACCTGGGCAGACTCTGCTCAGAATATCCTGATGTTACTTGGGTTTTCTAGGGTAGGATCAGAAAAAACATCATGAGCCCTGAGCCAGCTTCTCAGTTTGCAAAGCAGCCCAGACCACAAACCTTTTTCTGGTCTCTCCCAGCATGGACTGGTTCAAAGAAGGGGCAGGTCCACAGTCATGAAATTGATTTTGAACTTTGTATTTTATTGAGATTCGGGAGGGAGGCAGAAGTACTTAGGGTCAGTTTGGGGATCAGGGCAAAGAAGAAAATATTGTATTTTCATTGTGTAAATCTGATTTTCCTATTGATTGCAGAGGCCAGCTCTATGGTACCTTGTTAAAATACTAATTCAGAAATCATTTATGATATACTAAAATTGCAATACCCCTATTGAGTGATGTACTGTGATCAGCAAAATTTATCTGAAATGATGCCACCTTAATGGAGAAGGACATTGTTTGGTCATCTCTCTGTTTAGTCTTTAATCAGCCTGCTGTTCTTGAAAAAACTACTTGCAGCTGATGAGATTCAGTTTCTGGTATTTTCCTGACTGCCATCTGTTTGTTTCACTGTATGGTTGAAATGTTATTATTTTGGCCAGACTGTCATATTTTATTGTGCTGTTTGGTCAATGTAAGATCCTAAGTCTTTGGACAGACCACAGTGCTACCATTCTGTAGGTTCTGCTAAAATGGAATTGTATTTCTCTTCTTTAATGAAAGTAGCATACTTTGCGGGCCTATTTAAATACCCTTTTCATGCTATTTATTATTTTTTGTGCTGTTTTTCTGCTTTCAGTACGAACTGATATAATTGCCTTTATGTACTTTCAGGTGAACAATGATTTACTCGCCAGACCAGAAAGAAAAAAAGAGTATTGGGCATAAATAACTTCTGATTGTGTCCCAATACATTCTTGTATTTATTAAATGTTCAGGAGAGAGTGCTACTTAGTTTGAGAGCAATTATATGCAGAAAATAGATTGAAAAAAGTGTAGAATGTGTCTAGAGAGTTCTCTAAAACACTTCTATTTGTGGTGCAAGGAACAAAGAACTGTGAAATACGTGGTAAAACATAATGCAAAGTGATTTTTATGTACCAAAGGTGCTGACACACACTAAACAACATATGTGCTAACAAAGACCTTAATGTTAAAGGTCTGTTTTAAAGCTGAATTAAATTCTGAATAGACTGGAAATACTCAGAAATATATTTTAAGGGTTTAAGACGTTATGTCTTTCTACTTCCTTATTTTGCATGTCAGCTGCATGTCAGCTTTATTAGTTTTTATTTTTTACAGTGTATTCTGTCAGTTTTCTAGAAATTACTTCTATAAGGAGGTGTATGTGGAAATGTGCTAGATTTATTTAACTCCTGTAACTGATTACCCATACCTTGGCACAGTACATTATTTCACCATGGGTTAAGCTGGTTATTGTCTAACAGTCTCCAATCATACTTCTTCCTGCTTCTATACAACACTTCTGTCAAATATTCTGTTTAATGTTTAGTGCAGTATGTTGGATGGCTTTGTAGTGTTTTCTCTCCAGAGCTTTAAATTTAAACCACTAAAGAGGTGTTAGTGTTGCAAAAATGAAATTCTGAGTAGTTCATCTCATTTGGTCTGGAGGTTTGTTACAGTTTTAATTCAGTCTGCTCTGCATGGGAAATCCCAATTAATTTCTTAGTATTGTTTCATTAGCTGATAAAAGAAAACAACCAGAAGGTAAAATTTGCAAAAGTTACAATTTTTAAAGTGAAGAATGGCTGATTTTGAGGTTCTTGTCCTTGAACTCCACAAACTTTATTCATGTCACTGTACTAATTTCTGAACAGATTCTTCTTGAGTTCTTCCTATTTATTGTGTTCTTGTCCCATAGGACATTATTTAACTAGCAAAACCATAGATAACCCTTTTTAGGGTTTAGCTCAATTGTACTTCCAAAAAGAGTTGGAGTCTTGCAATTGAACACTACTAGTTTGTAAAAATATTGTTGGGTTTAGAATCCAGACTCTGAAATTTGAGATATTGAGTGTAGGTGCTTTTCAGTCTGAGTACTGATTCTTAGTACACATTGAAACAGTCCGAATCAAAGGTTGAAGGTAAAAAAATGAAGAATATTCCTTCATTTTTTACCATATCATTACTGTTCATCTTATTGTGACTTTCAAGGTTATCACTGATGTTTCTTTAAAACTTTGCAGTAGCATGATGGTCTAAAAGATGTGAATTATAAGGTAAAAATTGGAAAGCTATCAATGTCTCACCTTGGCCCCTCCCGTATATAAAGATACTTTTTTCCTCAAAAAATTTACTTAATAATTGCTTACAGTAATGTACTATGTTTAAATGAATCTCCATCTTTTTGCTGGGATATTTTTACAGGTTTTTAATTTCAATGTTGGGTATTTTTGGGTACCATCTAACTTGCTAATCTGTGCAGTTGTGTACTGGGAACTGCTTCCTCCTGAACTTTATTTCCACTCATTCTGAATTCATCCACATATTTTTTCCTTTCTTTTTTTCTGAATATCTCCATATTGTCATTAATCCCTAATGCAGTACCTTCCAGTACCACTCTGAAGTGCATAAGCATGCTATTATACTAATAGCTTTTGCTGTTGTGTTGGCACAGATCTGTTCAGCTAATAGTGCTGGTGAAAAGCAATTTAAACGGGCCCAATGAGTGCTGGCAGTCACTCTGCCGTTTCTCTCCTCCACTTACCAAATGTAAACATTCAACACCATCCATTTTCTAGCTTCAGAAAGCTTATAGCTTCTGTACCCTGCAATGCTGCTTCATGTACCTGGGGGAATAAGGACCCAAGAGACACATTTTTGACAATTTTATCTTCTCCACTTGCATCCTTCTCTCTCATTCCTTGCTCATTCCTGGTATCATCAGTGTTCGTACCCTTCTTGAACCCAATGAGGAGTCAAGAATCACAGCCCACCCTTAATTATACAAAGCTGGTTTTGAAAGTTCCCTGTCATACCTGGGGGGAAACAAATGCCTTTGGCTGCTCAGGGTTAGTCCTGCCCACATACAGAGACCAGGAATGGTGGCTCTTTGCTGCTTTGGCCTTGGGAGGCTTGTCTGTGCTTGCCAAGTCTGATCTTGCTGGTATTGCTGCCTCTGGGAGACATCCTTCTCAGGATAGTCTGACTTTTTAGGAATGACCTTTTCTTTTCTCAGCTGCTGGGTACTGAGGTCATCCCTTGTGCTTCTGTACCTGTGGGCAGCAGGCAAGAACAGCTCACTGAATTATTTTCATATGATGTATATATCCAAATCCAGAAAAAGCACTTAGCAAGTTAAAGTTGAATAGTGATTTTTCCATCCCTTTTTCTCCCCCAGTTTTCTGTTTGAAGACTTTAATAAATCTTTTATAAACAGTATCTCTGTTAATTCAGAATAATTAGCACAATTTTTTCAATGTTAAATGTTGGACGTAAATTCTGACCTGCTGCTATGACGATAGAAAATGTGATATAAAGATTTTAATTGACAGTCTGTGCTGAATCACTGCCTGCTAACTGTCAGGGACAACCTGTCCTAGTGATATTCCTGCAGGTTTGCCAGGTCCCTCAGCGATCCTGAGAAAACCACTGTAGCTCTGTCTGCCAAGTTTTTCTATGTACATCACTGTAAAACCTGTCAGGGTACTGAAGTCTGATTCTATTTTTGGTTTGTTTTGTTGGGTTTTTTCTCCCCTCTCACAAATTAATTAGCTTCCTTTTAATGTAGATTTCTTTGCTTTATGTGTCTCTGCATCCACAGAAGAAGAAAAAGTAGTGAATAATTTTTCTTTCATCGCATTATTTGACTCTCCATTTTTGATGCTGTGCTTCATGAGCTGCTTCAGGTCTTGGTTGTGGTGACACTTGGGGCTCTTGACTTAACATGTCTCTATGATTTCCCCATGTTTTCTCCCTTCTCTGGGAAGTCCACCAAATGAGTATTTAGATGTGAAGTGGGTCGTTCCTTACCTTCCATTCATTCTCTGTTACAATAACAGAATCATTAAGGTTGGAAAAGACCTCCAAGATTATCGAGTTTAACTTTCAATTGATCACCACCATATCAACTAAACCATAGCACAACAGAATGGATTTCATGAGCAAAGTGGAGATTGGTGGCTGTCTTGGCCACAGAAACCATCAAGCAATTGAATTTAAAATCCCTGTTGATAGGAGGAAAACTGACAGCAAAACCTATACTATGGACTTCAGGAGAATAGATTTCAGGATGCTCAGGGAATTAGTGAGTAAGGTCACCGGGGAAAATGTTTTTTGTGGGTGCAGGGGTGCATCAGTGCTGATCACTTTTCAAACATCGCCTCTTAGGGAGACAGGAACAGGCAATTCCCAAATTTCAGAAATCAAGGAGGTGAGGAAGAAGCCTGGCTTGACTGAACAGGAATCTTCTCTTGGAAATAAGGCAAAAGAGAAGGTCTATGGCCTGAAGTTGTTTCAGGGAGGTTTAGTTTGGATATTAGAAAAAGGTTCTCCACCCAGAGGGTAGCTGGGCACTGGAATAGGCTCCCCAGGACAGTGGTCATGGCACCAAGCCTGACAGTTCAAGAAGCGTTTGGACAATGCTCTGAAGCACATGGTGTGATCCTTGAGGTGTCCATGCAGGGCTAAGAGCTGGACTTGATGATTCTTGTGGATTCCTTCCAACTCAGCATAGTCTATGGTTCTGTGAAGTTCCATGTCAAGTTTTTTCTTGAACACTTCCAGGCACGGTGGCTCCACCACCTCTTCAGGCAGCCCATTGCAATTTTTAACTACCCTTTCAGTGAAAAAATTCTTCCTGATTTCCAGCCTGGACCTCCCTGGCACAGCTTGAGGCTACATCATCTTTTCCTGGCACTTGTTACCTGGAACAAGAGGTCAATCCCCACTTGGCTACAAATCCCTTTCATGATGTAGTAAGAGACCGATTAAGTCCCCCCTTTTCTTGCAGCTAAACAACCCCAGCTCCTTCAGCTGCTCCTCATATGACTTATTTCCTTCAGCAGCTCCATTGCCCTTCTCTGGACACTCTCCAGCACCTCAATGTCCTTCTTGAATTGAGAAACCCAGAGCTGAGCACTGGATTCAAGGTGTGGTGGCCTCACCAGTGCGGAGTACAGGGGGACAATCCCTGCCCTGGTCCTGCTGGCCACACAATTGCTGATCCAGGCCAGGATGCCATCGACCTCCTTGGCCCCCTGGGCAGACACTGGCTCATGTTCAGCTGCTGTAAACCAGCACTCCCAGGTCCTTTTCTGCTGGGCAGCTTTCCAGCCCCTCTGTCCCAGACTGTGGCACTGCCTGGGGTTGTTGTGACCTAGTGCAGAACCTGGCACCATGCCTTAATGAACATCACACCACTGTACTTGGCTCATTGGTCCTTCTGCAGAGCCCTCCTACTCTCCAGCTGATCAACAGTTCCCCCCGTTTAGTGTCATCCACAGAATTATTGAAGGTGCACTCAATCCGCTCGTCCAGATCATTTGATAAAGACAGGACTGGCCTTTGTTATTTACATGTGCAGTTTGTCTATTGATTAAACAGGGGCTTCTTTATGAATGTATGAGAAATAGTTATAGGTCTGTGTGTAGTTTCAGGATTTGTATGTGCCACCCTTGTCAATACCAGTCTGCAGAGTGGACGCCATGTCCCATGTCAGGGTTCCCAGGCTGGCCAGGTGCAGGTTGTGCACTGCAGGCAGGCTCTGGGCAGTGCTTGCATGAGAAGCAAACAAGACATGGTTTTCTGGATTTGTGGCACCACACAGAATGTTAGTTTCAGTCTTCTCATTTGTAAAATGGTAATAATAAGCTTCCCCACATGGTTATTGTTTGAGAAACTGGTGAAAATATCCATAGGAATTGTTCATCTAACACAAGAGAACGATGGAGACTAATATAAAAGTGGGTGTTGTGGTGTGTCCTTTTAATTTCAAAATCAATTATAGTACAGGCAGTCCATTAGAATGAAAAATTGTGTCTTGGTGGAAGTGGTCTTTTATTTCTTTAATTTTGTAAATATCTTGTCACTTGTTCAGGGCAAAACCAGCTTTAAATTTCTATCCCATTTGACAAATAGAAACGTTGCTGCCAGTCCCTGGACCTCTGAATTTATATTATGTCTCAGTAACTAATTCTGTTTCACAAAAAGATGTGCAGAAACTGTAGTGTTTGGTTCTTAGGGCAAAATTTTGGAATCTGTTCCTGCTTGTAGATTTACTGGAGCATGTTACACTGCCATGTTACCATCAGTCACAGAGACTGGAACTATAAGAGTTCTTCTGAGTTAATGTCCAAAAAAATCAGACCAGGGTTTCACCTGATGGATTCAATAATCTCTTTATTAAAATAATTAGATTTTCCTATTATATAAGCAGCAATAAATTCTTCAATATCACTGTCAGATAATTAATAATGTGGGATTATGATCTCTCTGTGGCAAAATAGATAAAGAAAGGAACCAGAGGCAGAAAATGAAAGTTTGATGATAATATTAGAGATTTTAAAAAAATGAGTGAAAGAACTATCAGATTTAAAGAGATATCATGGAATAAAGAAATATGATAGAAGCGTATAAAGAACTGGTAATGTAGAAAAAAGGAAAAGTGACATAAGTAATGCAAATATGTTTCATATTTCAAGGAAATATTTCAAAGAAATATCCTGAAATAAAAATTTAACAAAACAGTCTTTAAATGTCACAAGAACTGTTTTGCAGAACATACAATTTACTCATGGGTATGTACTGGAGTTTATTCTATTCCAATTAACCCATATATATATATACACTTATAAATCTGCATTATAGGACATATGCCCATGTGGTCCTCACACATCAAGCTTCATATAAACACACTGTGAGATCTGTGAGATCCTGTGGGAGGACAGAAAAAATACTGTCAGTGCACAGAAAAATAGCAAAAGGAGGTGCCTTTGTAGCATATAACAAAGACAATTTTGGGTTAAGGAATAAATCCTGCCCTTTTGACTTCAGAGTTGTTGGACCTTTGTACTGTGGATCTGATTCTGACCTACGAAGAAGAGGAGTGTGAATCAGGGTTGGTGGGCTTTGGGCTGGACTCATGCCAGGCCTTCATGCACTGCCTGATCGTTTCTTGTGAAATGTGTTACTCCGTTTCTCAACTTGGGAGAAATATTTTGTTTGCGAAACACGTAGCTGCATATTCACTTATGCTTCCCAAGCATGTGAATGCATGGGGTGAGATGGATGGCAGTAATTTTCGCAGCTTAACTTGCCACTTTATCATGGGGGAGCAAATAGGATCCATACGAGGTACATGTTATTGCAGAGTATGTTCCTTGTGTATCATTTGGCTGCAGTTAAAGCCCATCAAATCTCCTTTATGACTCCTTCTATCTCAAGATTCTATTTGTGTCAGATTTCATGTGTGCATTCCACTAGAGACTGCACTCAAAGCAACATATTCCAGACAGGAGAGCAGCTGCTGGCTGCTGCCATGCTAGGATGGAAATTCAGGAGAAAAACATCTGTGTAATCAGGGAAAATTAGAATTCCTTGTGCTAAAGGAGATGTCGGATTCAAGAAAGGGTTTTTCTATAATAATTCTTACACGGTATACTGCAATTTACTGTCCATTGATCTCATTAGGTCACGTGAAATGCTTTGTCTTAGGATAATACATACTAGGACAGAAACACGTTTAGCTGTAAAAGATGAAGCAAAATGCATCTGACTAAAACCACACTTCTTTATCAGTTGAAGGAGCTATTGCATCCTGGTACTCCTTGTACCCTGTTTCTCGTAATGAAACAGATAGGGACAGTCATGCAATGTTTTAAATGCACCAACAATTATTAAAGATTGCCCAAACACTCCCCTGAAATTTCAGTACTGAAAGCATTTGGTAGTGGCTGCCATTTTCATGCATTAAGAAAGCAGGGATATTAATTACCGGGAAACTACATTATTATAGCTGTCATTTGGAAGTCTGTTGTCCATGAGGGTTCTTCTGGAAAAAATATATCTTTTTAAAAAATGTTAATTTCTTTACTGATAATGAGCTTTCTTGGGCCTTTTCATGTCTGTTTTGGTTCTCACATTCTGTTCATCTGTGCCATGGTTTGAATGATGAAGCTGTTGGATGTGCAGGTGGGTGTTCTCTGTTTGGTGTGTCCTGCATCACCCCTGGGCGTGAGGGATATGAATTCACTGCAGCTGCCCTCTTATAACCTCTGCCAGGGCTCTTAAAGTAATTAGGTGGAATTATTGTATAATAAAATATGTTGATATATTTGAAAAGATGGTATGTAGCAATGGGATTTTTAGAAATGAAAGCTTTTTACTGTATTTCAAGTCTTCTATGGCCAAAAGCTAGCCTAGTAGGAAATACAGCCAGCAATGACAAGCTTTTTTTTTGAGGATTTAGTAAACTGAAATTGTGCTACAAAAAGATTTTACAGCTCTCATATATATTGATGAGGATAATCTAAAGAGAATGTAGCTCTGTAATCTAATTTGGAAGATTAATTGCTGAGCTGGTTTTTATGTAGTTTATCCTTACATATACAGTATGTAGTCATCCCAATGTACAATTAATATTTTTTTTTATCAATACATAAATTGAATTTGTGCTTTTGAATGCCATGATAACCCTTGGTTTGGGCAACAAAATGGCATGGTCCCTTCAGATGAGGCACTGTCCAGTGCTTTTCTCCTGTAGAGCCTGAGAACAACAGCCCTAGTTTTGCTGTCATGACATTAGCACTATCCCAAAAATGCACATCAGGAAACATTGCTTGCATGTCATGGCAACGTCCTCTGCTTGCTATATATAGGAATACATAACAATATGTCGTTTACTGGAGATACTCTTGCCACTTACATTATTTTGTCCCCAGCAGAGTTTCTCTTTTGCTGCCACTGGAGAACATTTCAAGTGGTTAATAGAAAATCCACTCCCTTATCTGTGAGCTTGTTATATGTGCCTGCCATTTGCTCATATTATCACAACAGCTTGTAGAATATTGTCATTCGTTTCCAAAGTATCAAAAAAAGGCAGTGATCTACCTCAGTTCCTCTCCCTCTGCCTCCACAGACAGATGCTCCACACAGCCTTGCAGCTGCACAGCGTGGGAGTTGTGTGGTTTTGGAGTGCCCATGCGGTGCTGACAGGTCAGGAATGTGAGACAGAGCACTGGCACTGATTTCTGAGAAATCGTGGAACAGTGATTTTTAGCTGAAAAGAGTCTAGATGAGGTGTTGTGATAGTCTGTACTTGAAAGATGATTGCTCAGGAAGTGTAGGGGGAGAAAAGTGAAAGGGGGTGGCAGAAGGGTAGGGGACACCTTTGGATATACTGAGGCTATCAAGTGTAGCCTGCTTTGTGGAAAATGAGTTATGAACTACTCTAGGAAGCAGTAATATGGTAGAGAGGAGAGGTATAATAAAACATTTCTGCATGTGAATGAAGCATCTTTGCTGCCCACCTGATCTTACTTTTGTGTTGAATACTGAAGAAAATTATGCATCATCTGACAACAGGGCTCTTCAGATGCCTCTGGCAGTTTGCATGCTACATCACACCTTAATCAGTGATAATTCATTCAGAAAATCTTGTAGACATGGGACTCATGTAATGAGATCACACACTCTTATGGAGAGCATAGTCCTCATCTAGCAAAATAGAACAGTGAGCTAATTTTGCATCATTCTGATTTGACATTTCAATGGAAGGCATGTGGTAGCTCTGAATTGCAGGTGAGTCAGAGTGTGGGAAAGCTTTCTGCACAAGAGAAACTATAGCTTTTGGCATTGAAATTTTAATTCTCATGGAAAGCAAGCAAACCTGCAACCAGGAACTTCCTCAAACATCCAGATAAAGAAAATACGGATTTAGAGTTCAGCCAGATTCCTCTCTAATTAGTGTTCTTACAGGGTGGCAATGACCATGGTAGATGCTCTTGAAGATTGTCGCTTTCTGAGACTAGAGACAAACCATTAACTTCATTGAAGCAGTCAGCATTTCCTTTTGTGTGTGCATATTCTTGGCAGCTGAAAAAGTGTTGCTCTCTTAAATGAGTATGTTCCTATCAGGTGATGTCTGATCATAAGATGAACAATTGCAGTGTGTTATATTTCACTGTCAATCTCTTTACTTAATTGCCTTTATTTTTTATTTTTTTTTTTTTTTAGCAAAAGCTATGATGGAAAGTTTAGTCTGAACTCAGTTTCTTTTTCTAACACATACTGTTCAATGTACAGAAAATCTGTGGGTAACTAAGGAATTTTTTAATTTAGAGTATAAGTACAACTGTGGTTCCATTTATTTTGTGGCAGGCATACCTAATATAGTCTTGTAATTTTGAGGAATTATTTAAAATAGCAGATAGCCTTCTGCTTTTTTTTCTCTATTAAACTAATATTTCAAATACCTTAGAACCAAAGGTTTCTGTAAGGAATTTTTGCAATGTAGAACTGCTTTAAAATATGCATCAGTCACACATAGGAACTCATGTCATTCTAAGTTGCTTGTTTCTTTGAGGACCAGCCAAAATTTCAACGCAGTCTTGATATCTGTGCTTGCCAGAGTTGATTTATGACTTATCCAGAACAAAATTTAGCACATGTGGCTGCTGAACTCGAGCCCAGCTTAAAGCACATAACTCCTGCAATGTGCACAGCAAGTGGAGCCAGCTGTGTCCAACAGGGAAGGGAAGGTGGCTCTTGGATGTGGGTAGCCCTGTGCCATATCTCTTTCACCCTCTTCTACCAGAATGGATCTTCTGGTGTGACCTCAAGTCCAGCAAGGGGACTCAACCAGCACTTACTTTAAAAGTTATTCTGAAAAGTGGCAGGAAAACTTCATCCATGGGTTTGAGAGAGCTGGTTCAGATTTACAGATAGAAGGAAAATATTTGGTTTGCTCTTCAGCCAGCAGATCTGTGTACAGGCAGCAAGCAGATTTGTTGCAAGATTTTATTCAGTTTCATTTAAAAATTTTCACAATTGATTCTTGCTCTAACTCTATATTTAAATAGAATTTAGGGCATTGTTTTCAGTGAATGTAACCCAGGGAATGTAATGGGGTCACTACTGTCACAGTGAATATTTTATTACAGCAGCTGGAATCTTGTATTTTGATGAGGGAGAGGGCACCATCATTTCAGACCTGTGAAATCTCTCAGGACCATTACCTTCTTCACTTATTTAGTTTTTGAGACAGGGAGAGCATTAATGAATGTCAGGAAGAAAACATGATCTGATACTATTTTAAGCACTTTGCCAAAACAGTAAGCAAATTTTTCCAATTTGTCTGATGATTTCTGTGATTATGCAATAAAGCTAGCCTAGCTTTTGGACTGGTTTGGGGCCAAAGGGTAGCTTGTCATCAGGTGAAGATCTTTTCATTTATCAGTTTATTTTTTTGCCCTTCCACAGAGACTGCCCAAATAAAATGTTTTCTTTGTGCCCTGTTTGCCACTCTGGTGTTTTCATAAATTTCTGTCTCTGGGGCTACAAGTGTCAGTCAGCTGCAGTAAAGTGTCATTTTTGCCACTTTGGTGTTTATTGAGAGCTCTCAGATATTTAGTGCCGGGTTTCCTGGACCTGTGCCTTGGGTAAGCCACGTGGGATGTGTTCTCAAGGACTGTGCTAGAAATGTGTGTGGCTGATCTGGACACAGCAGTAATAAAATACAGAGCTAAGTGTCATCTCCTACCCACTGAGAGGCAAGTTCAGCAAACTCTATTTATGTTTCTTGCTTGATATAAATTTTTGAACTTCATGATTCAAAGGACAGCTTGAAAATGTCCAAATGAACTGATAAGAATCAGTAGCCAAAACACCAGGAATCTTGGCTTTGTTGCTGATAGAAAAATAGGTTTCTTCACTTCCTTCCTTTATCACAGAAAATAACAAAAAATTGGATTTTTTTTTTTTTTAATTCCTCAAGCATGATGTTACTGCATCTGCTGCTTCTCCAGAACCTTTTGCGAAGCAGGCAAATTAGATCCTGCTCCTGCATCACAAGTGCAGACACAGACATGCAACAGCTGAGAAGTCTTGCAATGGGGCAGTCCTTCAACATGCTGGTGTAGCTGAATTGCCCCAGTTCTTCCTTTTAGGTTCTGCAGCACGCTGTGTATTGCAGTCTGAGAAGTTAGGCAGTTAATAAACAATAAGTAGTTCAGATAGAAATGGGATGCAGAGAATTTTGAGTCTGTTCATCACCTTAGCCATTTTGCCATATTAGGAATTAATGAATTTGTTACCATTCTTCAGTGAGCCTCAGGATAATAACTCTGAGCTTAGATATCCTCAAGGTAATTTTTCCCCTCTTTTTAAATCAGGCCAATTTTGTAAATGTCAAGCAGTCTGGACTGAGAAATGACAAATTTTGTGTCATTTTAAAGCTTTTGGTAGCTATGATTGTATTTTTTCTGAGCACGATCAGTTAGAAAACTTGAACATTTTGAATGCTCTCTTCAGTCTGGGCAAGGTAGTGCTACAGCAGCATTTAGCAATCCCTTAAGATTTCTGAAGCCAGAATGTTGTGAGGATCCCATAAAGTTTAAAGATGCATGGTATAGTGAAAAGAATGTAATAGTACAAAATTAAGCAGGATACTTAATTTGCAGATTGGAAATTAGAGATGCATCTGGCTTTTTTCTCTGGCTGTGTGGGAGTGTTGCAATGTGGTTCTGTTTTGGGCACCCTGTGCGCACTGCCTGTGATTGCCTTTGCAGGATGTGTGTGCAAAACTCATCTGAAACTGCAGTCACCTGTGAAATACCACAGGGGCATTAAGCTCTGAAAAAGCAAGACCAGGAAACAATAGAGCAGCTAAAACATTGCCTGTGGTAGAGAGAACATGGTGTACAATTTATTCATCAGTAGTAGTTGATGTAAAATAAAGAGAACACCTACAATCTGTTCTAGACTCATGTCTGTAGCTTTGATGAGGGAACGGGAGAAATGTTTGCAAAAAAAGTTTTGTGGGGCACACTGAACAGTGTGACTTTAGTTTTAAAAATGGCTTGAAAGTGCAGTTATCAAAATTAGTTCTCATAGCACAGTTTAGACATTTTGGTGTGAGGAAGGAGAGAAGATTGGAAAGAAGGGAATGGTCAGGTGGGTGTGCAGCAGCACTGTTTCGGACTGGTGGGAAAAGGGAGATTTATGGAATAGGTCTGCCTGGTTAGAAGGCATTCTCCCTGCCCCATGGATTCCAAAATGGCCATCAATATAGGGAGGATTTAAAGAATTGCACTTGAAATTGTGCTAGCTGAAAAGAAGGTCAGGGAATTTGAAATTTTCTATTACTATCTGTTGCAAAAAATCCAGTGTCTTCAGATGAATGCTGGTGGGGTGGGAGTGAAACACCTACAAAGAGCAGACTGAAGTGGACTCCCACAGTAATTCTGCCACTCTGAGTTATGGTTGATTTTTTCAGAATCCCAAAATATTCACTTTGCAGCATCCCCAAGGTAGGAACAGAGCAGTGTCCCATACACATTATGTCCTAATCTCACCCTAACCTTGTAGCAGAAGAGAAAGGATCAGTAAAAAAGTGGAACTCAACCAAAACCAGGTAACAAACATTGCTAGCTAAGTTTTAACATTTGAGTAGTTATTAGGCACCAAAATCATGATCTATCTTTGAGATTCTTGCAGTTTAAGTAATTTTCCCAAATGAATGATGAGATCTTTGTCATGCTTCTGATCTTCATTCTTAGACTACACTCAAGTTTGAGGCTTTTAGATTGACTAAATAACTGATAAACCATGCTCGTGTTCAGAGTTTGACATTGCTGATGTGCTTTGCAAGATAGAGATTTTTCACCAGCTTCAGGGCATGGGACACCTGCTGCCATCCCTTAAGCAATAAACTGAAGATTTATAACAGATGTTTTATAAGGCATTTTCATAATGTGTTGTTCTATGTTTCCTTTTACTATTCCTATGAAATCAAGACTTTTAAGCTGTTTTCTTTAAAGACAAGTGACAAGTGCATCAGTAAGTAAAGGTACAGAGACAGTTTGAGAGCCTATGAAAATAAGAATCCAGGGTATGAATGGCAAAGCTGATATTTAATTCTGGTTTATGTGTTACAAAATAGTGAAAATTTCTAGGAATAATTGCATAGCGTTGGAAATTTTTTCTTCAAAAATAACTTTCCCCTGTGTTGTGAGTGAGCATCAGCAGCTGCAGCTCAAACTATGGCCAGGTATGAGGATGGGAATTTGAATTTTGTTTTTTGCTTTGAGTTCTCATTGTCCATCAGCACTGTGATTCTCATGGCTTTCTGCCTTGTGGTTCCTATGATTTCTAGATGGCTCTTGACCCTTCACTGGGTTTCTGCCCCTATAATTCCTATCTCTGCTTTGATAATGGCGTTTTGGTGAAGGCTTGCTTGAATTGTTTGTGTCTTTGCCACGACAAGTGGTTATTTCATCCATGATGCTCTAGTATGGGATTTCTTTCCCCATTCTTTCTAAATGTTTGTGCACCCATTGACACAGCTAGTGCTGAACACTCACTATAAATTTCTCTGCAGTCCCTGTGAGGAGTGTTGGTGGCTTGGCTTGGTGGTGGCAAAGCAGGTGCTGCTGGTGTGCTTGAGCCCCTCCCTTGGTGGCCCATCAGTGCTGGGGCTCCCTTTGAGCTCACTGCTGAGTGTGGTCTCTGATATCTTCATCACCCCAACTGTTGTCAAACGGGCTGATTAATCAATATGTCTGTATTAATTTCTATACTCCTTACTGAGTGCTAGCACAGTAAAAACCTTAGGAGTTCGAGTATAAGATTTGTTATAGCTGTTCCCACAAAAGTGCATTAATTCAAAGCGACTTTCATTTGTTCAGGATTCTGTGAAGTTTTGAGTGTCCTAAGGAAGTTATTAAAATCTCATTTCTCTAGCTCAAAGATATACTATAAATTCTCTTAATGTGAGCAGGAGGATTGGATCAGACAGCTTTCCCAGCTGCATGCTGGTTACACTTCCACTGAAAGGACAGATGATCCCAAACTAGCTGGTATACTGAAAACCAGAGGAACAAAAAGATCTTGCAGAGGTTTTCATTCTGAATACCTTAAAATTTTTGTCTTGCGCTCACAGCCCAGTTATTTTTCTTTTTTTTTTTGATCTCTCTGTGAAAAGCAGTTCCTTCTTCAGAGCCTTTTGCATTTTGCTGTAATGGCTGTGGCTTGATGCCAGCTGGGTACACAACCTGACTTGCTGAGAGACAAGACTGGGGACTCTTCCAAATAGCTGGCAACTACAAATACCTGCAAAACAGAGACAGGCAACTCTGCTGCCAGCTGCCTCTGTCTTACAAAAATGCCATCTTGTGTTATATGCACAGAAGAGACTTAATAATGGGGAAAAAAAAAAGTAGTGTTTTTTTTTGTTTTGTTTCTTTTAGTGGGTTTTTTGTTAAGTCAGATGAACTAAAGAATCAAAATTTTCACAGTTTATATAGTACTTAGGAGGAATATGCATTATGGATTTAGTTTCAGTTTTCAACAAATTCAAGATATTTCTAGCGATCTTCACAAAAACAAGGTTATTTGTCTTATTTATATTTGGCGAAAAAAAAAAAAAATCATTTGTAGATGCTCCATAATATAGATGTTCACATAAGGAAAATTTAATCATTGGAAGGGAGGGAGGAGTTCAAGATAAATATACATAAATACAAATCAACACTAATAAAAGGGAAATTTTACTTATCACTGTTTGATGGAGTGTATTAAGACAAAGAAATGTTTTCTAAGCACTGGTTGAATGAAATTCCGTTGCATTTAAAAGTTAATTAGAGTGTTTAAAAACTATAAACCAAATCTGTTTATAATTTAATTATGTTTAAAAAAATATTTGAAACACTTCAAACAGTCTTTCCAGAGTGGTTGATGTTGTCTCATCATCTAATTGTCTGCTTCCTACTCCTCTGAAATCTAATCAGAGGGGAATCTCCCATCCTCTGGGAGGAATGAGCTTAACCTTATTGCCTAAGCTATTTGTATTAACAGAAAACATTTCACTGCTACTTTTGCTTCCTTTTTGTTGTGTTTTTGTTGTGTCTACAAGAATTATTTACAGGTAAGTCTAGAAAAGGTCCTACATCTACAGTAGGAATCAAGGAGATACATAAAAGCATATAGCTATATATAGAGTAAAGCAAAAATTATCAGGAGGTTCAGTAAGTAGACTCTATGGACAGAAATGTTTAATGCTGGTTATTGTACAAGGCTGATGCAGTACTGAAACAGCTCCACTTCATATGCAGGCAAAAAGATTTAAAAGAAATACTGAGTGAAATGAAGATGAGAAAATCTCCAGTTGCTGTAGGACTGCATTGAATGAAGAGATCACATTTTCTGAGGTTTATGTGTCTGTCATCAAGAGTATCACAGTTAGGAAGTTCTAGGATGTCTTGAATACTGAACTCCAAGGACCCCAGGGGCTTTTTGCACCTTTGGGCTTGGACTTTGGATTCAAGTCTGTTTCTTGAACTGGCCAACCCAAAGTTTTCTGTAGTCTGAAATGCAGAACCAAAGTGGCATTGGGAGTGTTTAATTTCAGCCGTTCTCTGCTGGTTGCAGTAGGTGTCAGAGGACTGTAGGAGGTGATCCTCCCTGTAGGTAAGAGCACAGGAATTGACAAAAGGCTATCCCAGCAATTCCACTCAAGGGAAGTAACTTTCTGTTTAAAAATCTCCTCTTTCATCCCGCAGTATTACATTTCTGCTTACCCAGAAGCTCACTGTGATTGCTTGAAAGAGCAGAACTATAATCCTCTGAGATGCTGGTGTCTGAGGGGCCAGGAAGGCAATGAAAACTCCAATCAGTCCATGTAGTACAAAAGCTGCCAGGCAGAGCTGCCTGGAGCCTTTGCAACAGTGTGAGCAGCGCTTATTTTTATTGCACCATAGATTAAGGGGTGGCACTGCACTGCTCCTGCTGCAGGATTGGGATGAGGATGAAAACTGGTGCTGCAGAGGAGAGCCCTACTGAGCTGAGTGAGGGGTATGAGTGTCCAAGGGGAGTGCAGTCTTTGTCAGACTGGCTCGTATGTGCTGTTCCCTCTGTGGGGAAGTGTGGCAGACCTCAGTCAGTGGCAGCAGTGAAATGTCACAAGAGAGAGGGAAGTGTACAGTAAAAAAAAAAAAAAAATTAAGAAATAATGTTTCTTACCTCTGACTCCCTTTCTCCTGGGATGAAAAAGTAAAATAACCCCCCAAAATCCTTTTCTGTTCTGCCGTGTGATTTCTGTTCTGCTGCAGAGGTCGGAGAAGCCGTGGTGGTTCAGCTGGGTGAGAGGTGGGAGTTACAGGTAATCCTATTTGCACTCACTCTCCAGAGGATTTAACTTTCCAGGCTAGTCTGAGGTCTGCAGTTCAAAAGTAACCCTGTAGGACAGTAGCACTGACCGGAATAGTACAGTAGGTGCAGGGGTGCTGAGCTATGGTGAGCCAGCCCTGTACAGTGGCACTAAGGCACACAGAGACCCAGGAGAAGATGCTGTCCTCCCTGGCATTGGAATGTACAACCTGCTGTGTGGTGCACACCCCCTTTGGGGACATCAGCATCAAAGCCATATCCTGATGGCTCTTCCATGCCCTCCATGTGTGCCCTTGCTTGATGTCTTTTGAGGATCCTTCAGATGATGCTGTAAGAGCATGTACCACTGCTCCCAGACTCCTGTGTTTTTGTCAAAGCAGGTGATGTGTGGTAGAAGGGTGTTTCTTCTCAAGTGAAATGCAGCCTGTTGTTAATGATACGGCTGTTCTCAGCCAAACCCTTCTTGTCAGTCCTACAAAGAATATCAGAAGCAGGCTCCAGAAATGTGAAATCTACTCTATGATGTATTTTATTTGGTTGCTTCTGAATTCACTCTGAAACTAGAGAAGGCTGTTTTCTGACATTTTCAGCTGAGTAAAGCTGAAGCTGCCTGTTAATCGTTCCTCTGGAAGAGTGCATAAAAACTTGTTCTTCTTGGTGCTAGAAGTCACGAATGATTTCTTTTCAGGAGCAGAGCATATCTCTTCCCAGCACAGTTGGCTCAGCTCTATAGTGAATCCATAAGCTACATGGTTTAATTTGTTGGGTTTCTTTTTTCAGAAAACCCCACTTTATTTTACAGCAGGCACGAAGAAGATGTAGAGGGATAATCTCTCTCTGCTCCCTTTTCAGCTCTGAAAAGTAGTGTCATTCAGGATGAGATTCTCTACTTGGGAATCCTTCTTAAAGTTGCTTATGGATTCTGGCTTTTCTAATTCATCCAAGGATTATACACAACTTGTCACTTTTCACTGAGCTCTTTTTGCTCTTGGTTTAAACATACAATTCCTATTCATAGGGAAAAAACCAAGGAGCTTTAGTTATGCCTATCCACAGCAAAACTTAATTTGATTATGTGGCATAATTTAACCTTTTAAGGGCATAACCTGATCTTTTATCAGGGGGACCTGCTTTAATTAAGCTAAGCCAGTGTCTTCTCTGCAGTTTCAAAGACACAAGATTTTGGAAGTGATTTACACTGCTTGCAAGACAGGAGACAGCCAAGAGCCTGTGCTAACAGATCTTGCTGAAAGAGGCATTTGTAGGAGCAAGTGAGGCACAGCCCTAAATATGCCAGCACTGGTGTTATGGAAGCACTTTTCACATTGCTCTTGTAAGGGAGAAGATGATGCTTTCTAACCATTCTACACCTAACATCCCTAACGTGGTGTTGGGGTTTTGCTTCTAAGCCTCCTGTAGATCTCAAAGCACAGGGAGTTGCCCAGCCACGTCATAGTAACTTATTTTTAGCTGAATCAGAAATCCTGTGCAAAAATCTTATTCTTGGTAGTTATTCAGAAGATCTTGACATTTCCTGTGGGAGAAAAAGAGGTTTCTGTAAGCCTTTGTAGATTTCTTCTTTTAATATTACTATTGGAGACAGTTCCACAGATAAAAGCTTTTATGTATATTTTTTCACAAATCTTTATGTGAGAGATAAATCAAGATAGAATCAAGATGATATAGAATGTTTCAATAACACTAGTTACACATATTTCATTGCTAAACTTTGTGCATAAAAAGCAATTAGAAGTTTTAGAGTTAAGGTCAAATAATAAAACAAGTGTTGCTTTGCATTAATGATTTACATCAAATAAGTGATCTGGTAGCTAAGGCTGAAGTGGTGCTTGAATTTAAATCTTAAATTCTGGCATGTATAACTTCTCTTTATATTTCACAGGGTCAAAGTTTTACTTTTATAGCCTCAACCTTTAATTTTATTTAAAGTAGTGATTGAAGAATAACTGTTCATCCATCATTTCTTCTTCTAAACTTGGAAGAAGCTGTTTGGGAATTATTCATATTCTTTTGACTTTAAAACACAGTTTCCAGTAGAATTTTTTGAGCATGTGAAAAACGGTGTAGAATTTGTAGCTTTGATCCATCTGAATGCTCTGCTGTGGTTGTATAGACAACACACTAATCACAAAATGGGTGTCAGAACCAGCTGTCTGCTTCTGATGCATGTATACCTCTTCTCAGCTCTTCTCAGTGAAAAATTAATAGTTTGAAGAGTTCCCTACCTGTAAATAACATAGGTTTCAAAATTTTAATGACTTACTTGAACTTGCACAGGACCTAACAGATTTTCAGCCTGAAACTCCAAATGCAATTTCTTTGGCCGATTTTTATTTCACAAATAAGGTGCCATGTATGTCAGTATCATATATGTCAGTATCAGATTCTCTTAGTTTAGGTCCTTTGCTAAATGATTCTACAGAATTATGTATTGCATTATGGCACAGTCCTAACCCAGTGCAACAGGAAAATTCCTAGGAAACTCAGTGGAGCCTGATTTATGTACACAGTTCTTTGAGAGCTGTGTAAGAAAGAGCCCAAAAACATTATAGCTGATGCAAAATTAAAAAAAAACAGCCTTGCATTTGTTTTCCTGATTAAATTTCCACCAATTTAGTTGCCAGATTTTAGTTTCCTAAATTGTCAGGAGCATGTTGATAGCTCCTTTTAATAAGACATAAGCAGAGGAAAAGTCTGAGTTGACTTCACTAAATATTTCCTCATTTCTGGTTTTGGACTTGAATAGGGAAAACGTGGTATTTTCCTCTTTGTCATCTTCAGTGCAGCAAACACAAGAGCTGACATTAGGAAACTTCTTATGTGATAAGAACTCCAGCAATTATCATTGGGTTTTTACTTCTTAGTCCTCCCTTCTATTTCCTATGAACATTAACACGCTCAACAATTTGTGTCCCATTGAAAGTCCAATAGTTGATAGTTTAGACAGAGACTTTTTCTGCAATGTGCAGTTTCTCTTCCTATACTAGAATCTTTAAATACTCAGTTGGCAATTCCTATTATAGTTGATTATTTGGACCAGGCAAATTGCCGAATAAAAGGTTTGGAAATTATCTGCTTTATATTTGTGCAGTCCTCAAAGGACTGAAATTTGCATTGGGGAAAAGCAAAGGACCAGGTAATAACGTTCTTTTTTTTTAAAGCAGTGCCAGAAACTTAATTTCAGAGAGCTTTTTATTATTAAATTTCCCAGCCTTCCTTTCAAGCACTTTATTAGGAACATGGCTCATTTATTTGGGAGGGGGAGGAAGCCATCGAAGAAGGGGGAGATAAAGGTGAAAAGCAAGCTCATTAATTAATGTTGTGATCTAAGTGTAGTTTTCATGTTGGCAACAATTTCAGTTTTCTAATGTGCAGTCATTGTGAAAGACTGATTCTAACATGGAAAGTGAGAAAATTGTTTCTCTTGAACTTTTTTTGGAGCTCATTTATATTGAAAATTTTAAGGCCTTTGGAATTTTTAAGTGTCTCTCCTAGAGCAGGTGAAAAAGACCTTTGCTCTTTAAGAGAAGGAGCCAGAGAAGTCAAGCTTTTCTTGTTTTAGTTACAAACTAGATGCAGCTTTGAGCCCTGGGCTTGAGTCTGAGGCTGTTGGAAAAGTGAAGTCTAGGTAATAGATTTAGTGCCAGGAGGAACTGATCATGTGGTTGGTAAATGTCTTTTTGTTTATTTAAATTCATGGCTTAGCAGTTGACACCTAACTTTTAAGAAGGGACCATTTGTCTCCAGCCCACAAAATAAAGCTGACCTGGAAAGGTGCAACAGAAGAGGTCAGTGCTGCTATGAGTTACATAATAAATGAATTTTTTTTTTTTTTGCCCCAGTGAAAGGCAGAAGTACTGTGAGCCCACTTAAAGCAAACTTAAAACATGGGGACAATCCAAAGCCTAATTTTGTCAGTGACATCTGAGAAAGCTGACTGGCAATTGGAATTTCCATTCCTCAGGAGAGCTGAACATTTTTGAATTTTCTGTCATTCCACTTGTAAAAATTAGCTTTCTGTAATATTCTGTTTTAGGGGCATAGGAATATTTCAAGTTCAGTATTGTTCAAATCAACAAGAATGTTCTTGCTTTTTCTGTTTAAATGTTTACCAAACCCAATCTGATGAATATTTAATATTTTCAACAGCAAACATCTCTCTCAAGAAATGTCTTTGCTGTTTATTATCAGGAGATTGCTGACATACCCCTCTGAGGGAAGGCTTTTACTTTCTGCCCATTCAATATAACTACTTTTCTGCTCTTTCTGCTAACTATCCAAGCTGGAGCTGGGAGCTGTTGGCTGTCCTTTCCCAGCAGCTCTTTCTGAAGTGTGTGGGTCTAGTCAAGGAAAACACAGAATTAATTTCCACTTTTCTTAGCACCATTGATGAGATGTTTCTGGCTTCCCGAAATCACTCTCAGGCACAGGAAGAGCTCTGGGGAGCCATATGTGTCTCGGGTGCTTTTAGAATTTGAGCTCAGGAAAATCTTCTATTCCACTTTTTCTTTAATTCCTTTAAATCATTCCTCAAAATTCTGCTGCCTTATTTATACAACTTTTCCAGGTCTCTTTGTTGCAGATTTTGTCTTTCACAGGGTTTACTGTCTCTGGTAGCCTGATTTTTATTTTGCATGCTTTTTCTCTGTGAGGATGACCCATGGGCAAGTTACTGTGGTGCAGGGCTAAGAACAAGGCTGCTCTACAAGTGGTCTTGTTTAATGGGAAGGGATGGATCTGCAATGGCATTTGGGTGGAGAAAGCAGTGCAGATGATGTATTTCTTACACATGGCTCATTTTAGGCTAGGGAAGTTCATTCTACTTTCCTGTGTCGCAAAGAGTTTCTGTGGGGTACGGCAGGTAGATGTCAGGTGTACCTTCAGGTGTTTGAAAGATGCAGTCTTACAGCATTAGTGTGAAAAGAGAAAAAGCTATTGGCACTTTTGCAAGAAATGGAGGGGGAAAATATTGCAGTGTGCTGCAGAGAAACACAGAAGAAAATTTCAGAAAACAATCTGGTGCCAATATGTATCACATAGGAAGTAATTTTTCTACTATAAATAAGGTCCTGTTTCATCGTTTATTCCTCTGACCTTTACTTTGATATGAATTGTTCAAACCACATCGAAGATGAGGCACTTGCAAAAATCTCTGCTAGATTCATTTTTTCTTATTTTCTTCTAAAACCTATACCTGTGTGTCTTTTAGCTTAGTGTCCCTTTTGGACTCTTTATTTTGCCTGGTAAATGACCAGACAGGAATACTGTCCTTCCTGTCCTGGTCCTGCTAGAGTTAGAAGTGAGGTTGCTCGGTTCTGCTGCATCAGAACATTTACTTGCTGGTTTTGAAGCCCCTATCTGGGGCTGTTCTGGTTGGAAGGACTCTTTCCAACATGGTTGGCACTGTCCATAGTATTTCAAAGGAGGAGCTCTCAAAGGGGCATTTACCAGGAAAATTAATCATCATTTACTCTTCTGAGTATACATCACCTGATGTGTTTACTCTTTTCAAGGCTGATGATTTGCAGACATCCTATATTCTACGAATATACTTCTCCCTACATTGTTTCTCCATCTGACAACCTCACAGTTTATAGCAGAAAGTCTTGTTATTCGTCCCAAAGTTTCTGACCTTGCACATGCCTATTAAATTTCATCCCTTTTCTATTACCCTTCCAGATAATCCAGCCCCTTATGTGAACCCCCAGTCTTCCCTCCAGACATTTAGGTCTCAGGGAATTTATTTGCTCATTTTTATATTTTTGTGTCAGTCATTAATACTAGTATTAAGTGAAATTGGCCTCAACCCCAGTCTTCAAGGGGGTTTTTGTTATTAACCTGCTTGAAGTTGAACAGTTCCCTTCCTGCCACATGCTCCTCTAACAGGCTGTAGCTAAGGGGAGGGGAAGCCTGCCCTGGCCCCTATGACCCCAAAACCAGATGCCTTTGGGGCACAGGGCAGGCTGCTCCTTCCCTGAGTGCTCCTGGGGAAGCCTGTGGAGGAGAAGCTGCTGGAGCAGAGCTGACAAGTTCATGTGCTGAGTTCTGTCTCTGCAGCTGGCTGAGAGCACAGACAGCCTTTGGGGATGGCAGAGATGTTACGAAAGGGCACCAAGAAAAGCATTGTAGAATTTGCTTTGATCCAGGAAATGAGCAGGTATTCCTCAGCTGAAAGCCTGTCTAGAGGAAAGGGGCTGCCCTGCAAGGGCACAGAGGTTGGGGAAGGGACTCATTTGTCCCCCTTCTTTTACTCTTTTACCCAGTAGAGAGAAGATATTTTTTCTGTTAATAGTGTCTACTGCTCCAGCTGGCACCCTAACAAAACTGATTTTCTGAGATGCTGAGTTACTCAACTCAGGCAATAGATCTCAGCACTTAATCCTAAAACCTTGTGTTCATTTGAGGTCTGCTAGAGTTACAAAAGAATTTAAAAATAGAGAAAAAATAGAAAGCTGAAAAACAACCTTGCTTTCACCAGACAGTACAAATCTGCAGTCAAATCTGACTATAGGTGTTTTAACAACACAGAACTTGCATAGCCTTGCAGTGCCAAATGTGTGAGTTAATGGGTTGAATTTTTTAATTCACTAATGATTGCACACATTTTGTCATTTGTAAGAATAAATTTCTCAGTATAACATTACACTCTAATTATATCCTTTTCTGTGTGGTCAGAAATGATGTAGAGAGACAATATGCTAAACACCATGTTTCATGGGCAATACTTATTATGAGTTAAGTGTATTTTCTTTTGTTACAACACTCATGAACTTGTCAAAGTTGAGATACCATGCTGATGCCTGTGCTGATACTTACCACTTTGCATGTTCACAGCCCTGTACAAACATTAATGAACCAATGTAAGCAGTCATTTTCATAATGTGGCTTAATATAATAAGGCATTGTGAACCTTGTCTTGCCTCTGTATGCACAAGGGATTGTAATTTACACCTCTTTCCATGTGCAATGAAGGCTATACCAGTCATCTACCCTCTCACAATCATCTTTTTCCTGTGCAGTTCCCACTGAAGGGGGAAATAGGGCTCCAAAGAGCCTGGGCCATAATTTGTTTGGCTCTCTTCCAGCTTTCTAGATGGTGCCAGTTTGCTCCAGGCTTCCTCTGTGCTATATCATTGCAAATCCCTTTTTGAGGGGTGCTGTTTTCCCCACATCTGGAATTACCTCTCTCATCACTGCCAGGAATAAAAACCCACCTGCTTTTCAAAAGTGCATGTTTGCTACGCTGTCTTACACATTTGTCAGCAGGAAAGCTCTGCCTATTTTGTGCTTTTTTGTTTTAATTTTACAGTGCTAGTTACCCTTTTGCTTGAAGCTGGATGTATATATTTTGGCAGCAATGATCTCAGAGAGCTCTGAGAAGTGTGCACTCTCAGGACTTGAAAGAGCAGGGGCAAGTAAATCAGCAGAATAGGATGAAGTCAAGTGAAGTACTGAAGGGCTCCAGACAGTTTAGGATTACAGCAGAAAGCCTAATATGAGAGCCAGCTCTCCCCGTTGTTGAAAGCACACTCGGAGAGAGCTGAGAAGATCCCAGCCTCCCACCAGCTGGTGCTAACTCCCACAGCACTGACTACAAGCTGAGGCAATCTTTATTGGTGGTATCACTGTGTGATACCCACCTGTGAGCAGGGCCCCTTTGTGGCCAAACTGGCTGTGTCCTGTGAAACCAGAGGGTTTATTGACTCCATAGCAAAACCACGTCTTTTGCCTCCAGGAATGGTTAGCCTCTTGACCTGAAAGGTTAAGGTGAAAGGTGTGTGTGGGTGTTAATGGCATTATGCTGTTAGTGGACTACAGAGTTCTATGCTGGCTAAAATGTGATTAATTGAGCAGAAATAATTCAAGTCTCTATCCTGCAGATTGTTGAGGGGAGACATGCATCTGACAGCTGATACAGCTAAGCATTTGCACCTTAAAGGCGCATGTCTTCTGTGCTTCTTGAGGGGCAAACAGGAGTTTAATTATTTTTGTTACTCAGTGCAGATGTCTGGCTTTTAGTGTCATCATTCATCATTGCTCAGCAAACACGTGTTTCATACATTACTTCATAAATACTGCAAAATTAATTGTGATTTTTATATTCTTTGAGTTTGGCTGTGACTCACAGCCACACAATAAGTTGCACAACAGCCATGTTGTATTACTTGCTAATTTTATATCAGAGAATGATTGTTGGACCCAGTTACATCACGATATATGAGATTTATTTACTCAATAGCTCCTGTACCAGCAAGGGATTGGGCTCTGTTGGGCTAGATTTAGGCAGGCCAAAATGATGTCTGTGAAGAGACTCCCTGTAATGCTACTTAAATTTATTGATTGAATGGACAAAAATTGTCTTTAATTTGTTTTATCGTCTAAGTTTGAAAGCATCAACTTTAAGGAGCCTTATTCATATTGATAGCTACAGTGATGAGGTCAGAAACTCAAAAACTGAATATAGGGTCAGACCAGAACTCCACAGAAGTACAAAACCTGTAGAAATACCTAAATTATTCTTGTCTTTCTTGGGAAGAAGGGTAAAGAAAGATTCCAGATCTACTTAGATGAATAACCACTTTCAAAACAGATCTTAAGAAGTGAACAAAAGGCCAACAGCAAATGAAAACAATACCTTTATTGTTGCAGTTAAGAAAAATGAGGATAAAATTAAATTGTGGCAGTGGCTTAAATCTTGCAAACTTGGTGAAATCAGCAGTACCTTATGTGTAATAACTGCTGATCAGTCTTAAGAAACTGGTTGGTCAAGTCATTAGAATAAAAAGACTCTAAAGTAACTCAAGTTGAAAGAGACCTCCAGGAGGTAATCTAGTTCAGTTCAAAGCAGATCTAATTAGATCTGTGTCAGAGCTGTGTCCACTCACATCTTGACTACCTCCAAGGACGGAGATCTGCAGCTCCTTTGGGCAACCTCTTTCAATATTTGACCAACTTGTCTTAAAAAGACTTGATCAACAGAATTGTATTGCACTGGCTGGGGACAGATAACAAGAACTGCTTATGGAGTGTGAGCCACCATTCCCAGAGATTTCCACCAGTCTGGAAACAGCTAGCCAGTATGTACAGCTGTGTTCTGCTAAGCCATACCATGAACCACCGCCACCAGCCTCTAGTGACATGCTGACAAAAAAAGGCAAATGCATTCTTGAAAGTTACTGGCTCAGGAATTTCCAGGGATGGTTTTTAAATGGAGCTCAACTCCTGCCAGAGATGAAATCGCAGTGGAGCAGGTACAAAGCAGCGCTATGAAAATGAATTATGGAGAATAGAGAGGAGTAAAAGAGTTTGATTGTTCAGAGAAGTCAAATGAAGACTTTAAAAGACATCTTACTGCTCTCTGTAACTTTATTACCGCTAATAGATATAATGCGAAGGAATAGATGAAGACTGTTAATTACAAAAATGTTTTAAACAAGAACATGGTGAGGCCTTGGAGCAGCCTTCAGAAGGAGAAGTTGTAAAAATATATGAAACAGAAATAAAACCAAACTGACTTTGACACGGTGGTCTGCAGGGGCAACCTTTGGCTCAATGCGCCGTCTGTGTTTTTCAGGGTAGGCACAGTACTCAGGAGTAATTTGCCTGGTGTTTCAGTACATCTGGCAGCATTTTGGTTGCTCCTGTCATGCCCTGTTATTTCCTGAGTCCATGGACAGGAGTAACAGCGTGTCTGCAATTTGCTTGGCAAAGCCCAGGTGCTCCCCAGTGCCTGCACCTTGCAAAGGCTTGACATGTCATGGAAAGGTCACAGTGCAGGGAGCCCACATTAGACCAGGGACTTTGCTGATGTTTCAGCTGACTGGGCATCATCTTTGTATGTGCATTTCTGCTAAGGAAGTACAAGATAAAAATGTCAGCCCATAAAAGAGACATTTATGAAAGAGAGGGAATGATGCGTACTCAGTGTGTACACTGGGTCCCTGTGCATTCCAACTCAAAGTGTTTTTCCATGGCTAAACAAAAAGTAGCCATTTCCTTAGAACAATAGCTGATTATTTTTCAATTGTATGTTTATTTGGCATAATTTTATGCCCTTACAAGTAATTTAAACCAAATTAGGCAATTGAAAGTTTAGCTAGTGCTTTTTAATCCACTTAAGAGTTTTGTTTTGGATAGCCTGTTGGTGAAGCAAACTAAATTAAAGTGGATTCCATCTGAAAGCTGATTCTAGTATTTGTGATTATGTAGTCATGACTTGAAATTCTCCATAGTTGCTGCATTTCTTCATTTCATATTTAACTTTAAGACTGTTATGTATCGAGTGACAATAAATGGAATAGAGTAATATGAGAGAATTGATGGAACAGATATTTCACTGGAAAATAACAGATTAGTGTTAAATGCATGTGTAACAGTGAGAGGGCTTCAGCAGAATGCAGAAATATCAATAAACAAATATTAAGAGGCAAGGAATGACATGTGAGTTCAAAATAATGGAAATAATGGAAATATTAAAAGATATTTAAGAGAAAAGTATAAAGGAAGTTGCCAAAATAATAGTTTCTATTCCAGTATTTAAAATTCAAAAAGACAGGGCAGAAAATAGCCATGCTGATGAGAGATGAAATGATCAATGGTTTGGGAAGGCATATGCAGCTAAAAAAGAAACAGAGGCTGCCTGTCAAAAGGGGGATGTCTGCCAAATAATCAGCTGATGTTTGCACCAAGGTCAGTCACTGGCAATGACTGCAGTGTTTCTAAGGTTTTAGACCAAAAAAGTCTTTGAACTAGATTGTTACATAGGAGTATTTACACTGAATTCATGGAACTGCAGACTAAGTTTGTATGCACCTCTGCTGTGTTGGTTTAGATGAGGTTTTGCCTTGCAAAGCTCAGCATTACTGTATTTTTGTGCCACTGGGAGATTTTATTAATGCCCAAAGCTAAAAATAATGGTATACCTACTGCATTTCAAATGTCACCTTTTAGCACAAGCACAGACTTTCAACCCTGCTGACCACTGAGCTTCTGAGATTATTTGTTGGGATGAATGACTTTATCCAAAGCACAGATTCGATAAATCCATGCAAATTTTCCAGCTTGTGGAACAAAATTTGCATCAATTTCTTGTAGTGCATAATTGCATGTATGAACACAGCTATTGCTGTGGCTGTTTCCAAGTAGTTTTTGTGCTGGTAACATGAATGAGTGTTTGATGTTTGGAGAAAGGAGTGATTTTGAAAATCAAATCTGGATTTTTTGCTTCACTATACTGGGAAAAGCTGAAAGCAAGGTGATCAACCATGCTGCAGCTTTTGTGTACCAGCTTTCACCCTGATACCAGCACCTTTCAACATGAGAGAGAGAGAATTTGTTTATAGGGAAGAGGTGCAGATTACTTAAAGCTAATCAACTGAGTTTGTATATTGAGTAATAATTGTTGCAACCCACCTGAGAATTTACCCAGATTAAGTCAGATCTATGAGAGAAATCAACATATTACATAAAGATCTGTTGGCAGGAGAAATTTCCCTGTCCAGGTTTTTGAATCTACAAAATCTACAGCCTGTGGTGCAGCAAAACCTAATGATTATTTGAGTAAGAATTCCAGGACTTTGCCCCATAACTTCCAGAAATGTTAGCACTTTTAGAAAACAAATTAAGTGCATTGTTATGTCACTTGTTGGGGTGTAATGAAACTACACAAAGATCTATATTTAATTTAAAGACAATTTTTTTTAATACTACTAATTCCAAAAGTTGTTGTTTGATATAACCCTGTTTTTACCCATTACCAATACTTGAATAACAGTTGCTGTTCACGTTTTATGGGTGGAGAGAATGATGTGGTTGTTGTTCTTTGATAAGCAATAAAATCCCAGTTCATACCAGAACACTAGCTTTTTGAATGCATGTTCATTAAAATTTCTTTTTTAGAAACTACTTATTCACAATTTTGTAATTATTATTTCTGAAAAATTATTTTTAAGCTAAGCTCCAGAACTACATTAAATGTCTTTGAGTTCAAAGAAATATGCTAAAAAAATGCTTTTTTTGAGTGCCAAAAATTTGATCCAAATTTTGGGTTCAACATGCTTTTGATTAGGTCAATGTGTAACGTCTTTAAAGTTACACCTTAAATGCCTTTGAAAACTGGAGCACTGTTTTTAGGAAGTGAATAAAACTTTTTAGGCAATAAATATTATTAATGTGTATTAAACATAGAAATAGCCAAGTAGATTAGTTATAGCTCATATATGGGGGGGGGGGGAAAGGGTGTGTTTGGGAAGCAGGAATACAGTCCTATCAGAGAAATAACATATGCATTACAGAAATATATATTAAAACAGAATTTAACATTGAAGTATTTTTATTTGTTCTCCAAAGAAATAAACCCTTTTATCTGAACATAGGTGGAAGAAACCAGCTCATAGGATCTCTCCTGGGCTCAAAGGAGAGTGTTAGTTTGAATAAGAAATTTTTGGTGAAGCCCGAATATTGCAGATTTCTATTGGGATTAGATAAGATGGCAGGAATTTTAAAGGAGAGCTATAGGGATGCTCCTTACCCTTTTTTAGGGAAACTTTTAATAGAAATATAGATTATCATGCACACAGAGATGGCTGTCTTCCTTTTTGCCCCAGTGGACATTGACACTGTTGGTGTGGATAAAATGTATGTGGAAAAACCTGGAAGCTGGAGACCTTCCTTGGTGAGTTTAGACATCTGTAGCTCTGCAGGTTTGCCATTCCTGTGCAAAAATGAGTAAAGTAATTTCCTGTTGAGTAACAAATGAATCACAGCCCGTTCACTGCAAACACATTCTTGTCTCTTGTAGCCTCTCTCAGCTGTGCCAGATATTTATATGATGAGTTAGCCATTTGATGAATTTATGGCTTCAAAAAGCAAACCAAGAACACCTACAGCTTTTGTGTTGTTTTCCCCTTCCTTCCAAACCAATAAAACCACCTTTTCCTGAGGTTGGCAAAGGTTTTTCAACAGCTCTCTATAAAACATTGAGAACATTATATTTCTCCTTCCTGGAGAAAAATGTGCATGGTAGGATTCAAGGCAGTAGTTTTAAGTGATCCTCAGGGGCGTGGCATCAGATTGCACTGTGGGTGCAAATTATTGTCGTCATATGAAGGCAGCAACTGTTGCATCAGTGGAATTTTTGGAATGGGAAATTCTTGAGGCCAAATCCTGGCCTTGTTTCTGTGGCCAGCTTGAAGCAGGACTTGTCCAGTATGCAGAAGTGAAGAATGGTGCAGGAGGTTCTATGAAAATGCAGGTCTGGGAAGGTTGCAGAGCCAACCCACATGTACTTAGTTTCTTGTCCAGAATAGGAGCAGATGCAGAAGTGCCAGTCAACTTTTTCTTGGAGAAGATGTGTAAAATTTGAAGAGTCTTGGTTCTTCCTTAAGGCAGTGCACTGTGGGTGAGAATTATTATTGCAAGCTGTATGTAGGTAACAGACCTGTGCAAACACCGGAGTTGGATCTCCTGGGAAATTCCATTTATTCCCAGAGCTCTCTTTAGTTGGAGGAGCTTTTCTTAGCCACTTTTTCTCCAGCTGGTTTGCAAGTTCAGATTTTTCTAGCTTCTTGGAGAGTCAAGCACTGCTTATCACTCATCAGGGTGGCAGACCTGTGTGTCTGTGCCCCCAGAGCCCTCACTGTCACTTGCTGCCACTCTCCTTGGGCTTTCCCAGGGTTCACCCTTGCAGGAGCAGGCACTGGTGTCACGTTGTGCCCATGGCACTGAGAGGCTTTGGGAAGCTGTTTGCCGAGGTTTGGTGTTGGGGACAGACTTGTCCCAGGGCAGCAAAGCTGAGCTCCTCAGGGCATGTTTCTATTTCTTGTGCTAAAATGTGTCTCTGAATACTAATTGCCATTTACAAATATTTTAATGTCAACTTAGGAACTTTGCTCAAGGGGAGAAAAAAAATTATGTTAATAGCTTCAAAGACCACAAAGGCCACATTTTTTAGCAAAGCATTTGGCTTGCTTTACATTAAACATGCCCTCAAGTTCCATATTTATTTTTAATATATTACTCCTACATCTTCTCTTCCTCCACAGTGATTTTCCCTTGCTGAATAACATCCACTTAGCTTTCCTTATCCTAAACAGAGCTGTCAATCTTAAAGTTTAAATTGGCATCATCCTTTCCCAGTCCCAGCTGCCCTTGGCTTTCTTTAAGTTTTTGTCAGTGTGATCAAAGTATAGTGTACTTCCACCCATATATTTTAAAATCTGTACTGGTTTTGTTTCTTTTGGATAGTACCCAGTCTATCACAATGGTCAAAATTGTTTCTGGCATCCATGGAGATAATTATAGCATGTCATAATGTTGTGAATAGTGCATTGTATTAATATCCTTATATCACATGGGGAATTCAAGGTATGAAAAGTATTCCTGATAGCCAGGAGTCTAAAGATTTTCTATACTCTAATGATTAATTAACAAACTTGTCTTAAAAGAATATATCTATGAAACTTTACTGGATTCATTTTGACTGCACATGAGACCTGTTTCAAATTTTGACCTGAGCTGAAATGCATTTAACAAAGGTTATATGGTATGATCAGTGGCCAAATTATTAGAGAGAATTTATTGCCATTTTTAAGGCTGCACTGTTTCTTCTGCCTTCATGTCTGTTTTTTTGTTTTTTGGTTTTGGTGGGTTTTTTTTTTTGTTTGTTTGTTTGTTTGTTTGTTTGTTTGTTTTTGTTCCAAAACTAAATATATTGGTTTTGACAATTTTTAATGTTCAAATTCGTGTTTTATTTTAAGTCTTCAAAGAAAAAGGCATCATTGCCATGGTGGATTATAGTGGATGATACTTCTAATTCAACTTTAAATGAACTTGTCAGACTTCTCTGTTATGGAAGCTGCCAGGACCCCAATATGAATGCAGGATAGGTCTGTGAATTTAGAATTTGGACATCATGTATATGTAGCAAAAGCATGAATTTTAATGTGTATTTAAAAATTGTCATATTCATATACATTTTATGGTTCAAGGGACAAATAACATGTATTTGGTATAATAGTGTCAAAGATGCTTCATACCAAAGGGTATTCACACAATTTCCTGCAAAACTGGAGTTTGAATGAGCAAACTTAATTCTATTATCTTCAAACCTTTGTATCTCCAAGTACCACAGTAACAGTGTTTCTGCTATAAAAATATGCAGTGTCTGACTGTAATACATACTCAGAACTGTTTAATCATAATGTTTTGTCAATTAAACATGGGCTGTTCCTTTATTGAACTTCTTGATTGAAATTTCTGTTTCAAAGAACCTGAAAATCAAGAACTGATCTGATTTTATGCACTCCCAATAAAGGAAGTTGGAGTAGATTATGTCCGGAGGCTCTTTCTAACCAATATTTTTATTGTTGTTTGATTAAAGATACTGCTATTAATAACTTGCAACCTTGCCATTTTGTCACCTTTGATAGGGAGATAGTAACAGATGCTTATATTTTAATAGATATTTATAGTTTCAGAAGGAGAAAAGTTTCTTAGAAGAAAAATGAGACAAAGACACAGCAATGTCAAATGCAGTAATAGATTTATTCTTACTCAACTCTCATTGAGTGTGTACAGTCCTTAGTGGAGTTTGCTAATAAATTCATGTAAGTTGTGAAATTCTGTGTAAGATAAACAATATTGGTTCATGGTTCCTGTGAGGTTAGTCTGGATACAAACGTGCTGGAGACAGTACCCCATAAAAAGCTCATATCCAATGTTACAAATGCTCATCTTAGGTGGGACAGGAGCAATTCTGAGACTCAGAGCAACAAGTTCTAGTTTTGGCTGTTCTCCCTTCACCCTGGGGACAGTGATGTTCAAGTCATAAAGTGCTTTTGCTGAGACTGAGCTTTCCTCTTACATCATCACTATTCCAGCAGGAGTTCTTAATTTTATTTTTTTTCCTGAATCCTTGGGTTCACTCCATTCTTTCATCCAACTCTACTATTCAAAAAAGGGATGATCATCAAGCCACCTAAATTATATCCACTCTCCTATGCAGTTCATTGTGCTGTGAAGTAATTCTCTGTTTGTTTGATTTGTTTTGCAGGTAAGTAGCACTTAGCACCCAGTAGTCAACAATTTATGGTAAGTATATTTTGTAATTAGGAAAACTAAAATTGAATTCCTGTTTTTTTTGGTTTTTTTTTTTTTTCCTTTAAAGGGAATAAACAAAGTAGAGGTTTAGTTGTACAATAACATTTGTTTCAGATGCTAGTCAGAATGTTTGCAGATGTCATTGCGTTTACATTTTTCTCCTCAAAGTGTTATTCATCTGTTGCAGGAAGAAATAAATATAAATACTCAAGGCAATATTTCAAGGAAATTGAGCAAACAATATTTACTTTAAACACAATAAACAAATGAGGGTTTCTTTATGATTATCAACTCCTTTCAGCTATAGCAATCTTGGAAGTTGTATTAACTAAATGAAGATCACATACAAATGCTGTGTGTAAATGTTGGTGTCCCTATAACTTTTTTACTACAAGATAACTTAGACTCTTCTGCTTATCCAGTCTTTGGCTTAATGAAAATATTATTAACACTGAGTTATTATCTATCTAGTATAATTAATAGATCTCAGTGTGCTTCCTAAAATATGTCAGTGTCATCTTTCTTCCCCTTCAACTGGGGAAATAATCTCAGAATGGTTTCAAGGGACCTCTGGAGATCATACAGTCCAAGTCAAGAGTGGTGAAGAGACCCTTCTAGAAGCATATGGTGAAAAGATATATCCTGGGTCACTATCAGGGCTCTGACAGGGCTTGTCATCCTCTGTGGGTGCAGAATTGTTATAAAATAAAGCTGGGGGTTTTTTAGTACACAGCACTGCTCCCATTAATTTAAAGTCTTACTATGGTACTCAGTTGCTGCCCAAGCAAACTTTAAAATTCAAGTGTTAATTTTTAGCTTTTTTAAGTTCCCAGCCTCTCTAGAAGCAGTTGTTATACTGTTAATATACTGTGAAAGGTGTTACAGCTTTGCACTGCAGTGTTGGGAATTTAATAAGTGTACATGGCACATTTTTTCTTGTGGAAAGACTGATGACTCTCAGCACTTGACACTGATGCTGTTTGAGCACTTGATCCTCTTAGAAAGTGATTGTGTTTATCTCCCTGTAGTTTTAACTTTGTAGAACATTTTTCTTGTTAGTGCTCAACTCCATAGAATTCTTATTTAGTGGGGGGGGTTGTTTGTTTCTTTTTGTTTGTTTCTGTTTGGTTTTTTTGCTTGTTTTTTTTTTGTTTCAATTTTTGGTTGTTTTTTTTTTTAATAATATTTGTTCCTTTCTTCCCCTCACAGGTACCACTTTTTTGTCTTGGGGATATTTTTTATTTTGAATTCAGATTGTTCTCTTTGGTCACACAACTCACTCATCCTTAGTCACGGAGGATTTTTCTTTCAACTTTACTGTACGTTGACAACACCTGTAAGTTTATGATCTAATCTACATTTATTTTAAAATCTAGTAATTCATTTGTGTTTGTTATACCTGTGCCCTATTTATCTGATCTTCTTTGACTATGCTTTCTCATTTTCCAATGGCATTTTCTCTGGAAGTTTACTTGTGCTACCTGCTTTCTGTCATCTTTTGTAAACTGTTCTGCCAGAGGATTATTGCTGTACATCAACTATCACTCTTTTTCCTGAGATTTTTTTTAAATGCATATTTGTACATGCACATACAAAAGTGTGGTAGCTGTGAAGTCACATTTAAACACTGGCTGACAGACAAATAAAATATGTCCACTAAAAGTGTCCAAGACCCAAGTCTGAACATGGAGTTAAAAATTCTTTGCAGAGGTCAACTCTGAATTTCTTCTACCCTTTGAGACACCATTATCACCTTGCATCACCCTTTTATCTCCTGCATGCTAAGCTGGTTACATTGTTATATTTGCATAAATTCAATTTTTTAAGGTAGGTTACAGAGCTGGTATATATAAATAGGAGGGATGAATGGATGCTTTTCATTTGTTGTTTTCATTTATCCTGTCTGCTCAAAAGTGAGGAGGTGAGTCTTATAGTTCTTCCTGGCAGACTTGGCTCATGGTTCCACTTCAGCAAAGGATTTCAAGAGGTGATTTCCTAGCTCTAGTGGCTCATGTTAGGCCTGGAATTCTGAAAATCTAAAAAGACCTGCTGAGTAGGACTTGGCTACCCCAATTTAAACCACTAGCAGGGTTTTTTTTGCTGAAAAAGTTACCTCTGAGCAGCAGAAGTAAAAAAAACCAAAAAACAACACAAACCCTAGTCCTGGTGCTAATTGACTATTTATACTGTGGATTTTTTAAATATACTTTTTACATAATTTTCAATATGTTCTCATAAGATTGTACATATGTCCTAGCATATTTTTCACCTTTCAGAAGAAATGGATTATATCACATATGCTACTCATACTGCTAAAACAATGAGGCTTCTGGGTAAAGTGAGGACTAAAATGTATCACAAGATTGTCTGAAAAAAATATAATGCATCGCTTCAAAATAATATTCCTTATTCTTGAAATGTCAAATACCTTTTGTGCAATTTTTCCACAGGTGGTTATTTGGACTGAGATAAATTTCACGTTTTAAATTTTTTTCACATGCGAGAAATTTCTTGTATCTTCAGCAGTGTTTAATTTTATTGTGGCAAATGTTCTCAAAGGCAATGTCTTACATGCATGAAACTTCCTAGAAAAGCGCCTAGTGAGTACACCTATGTAGTTTATGGCAATATTTCTAGAGGTAGTTTTTCTTATTAGCTTTTACCTGTGACCTTCTATGCTAAAGCAGTTAAAAATAAGTTATTTCTTCAAAGCAGCTGGTGAAGATTTGTGGCAATTTTTTTTTTTTTTTTTAACCTCCTATTCTGGATGAGCCTGTTTACTAAAAAGAGCCTTAACAGAAAGATCATCTTATATTAATTAATATGTTGACTGTGATTTTTGCTGGGCGCTGCTGGGCATCTTCCCCAGACATGGACAGTATTGTTAAGGGAAGTGTGTCCTCATTACCACTGGCAGCAAGCTGCAGCCATGATCATTTATTGTCCCACCATAACATTTCAGGCACTGTTTATTTGCTGTTTTTTCTTTGGTACCTCTTTTGCTCTTTTAATCTTAATTTTGAAACAAAACCAAAAAAATCTGCTCAGAAAATAGGCCTCACATTTTCCTAAGAATATTCTCAGCATTGCAAAATGTTTTGGAATATCCCAGACATCACTTGAAATAATGGTACTCTTCCCTTTGTCTCAGCAGTTGTACAGTACTTCTCTTTTATAGGCAGTCAAGATTAGCTCTTCTATTGGCTTTAGATGATAGGGATTTGCTCCCACAGAGCATCAAAACCCATGAGCAATAGAAATAATTACACTGGAACCAGTGTATCTATCTAAGAAAAGCAGTTAGATTATATATTTATTAAAATAATAATAAAATATCAGTTCATCTCAGTTTGACTTCATCTTAACCTGCACTTGTCACATTTTCCATTTTGTAACTCTTTCCTTGCTGTAATTCCATCAGTGAAGACAAGAATGGGAGCAGTGGCTGTCTGAGAGATGTGTCTGAGACTTTCAGTTCTCAATGGGTTACCCTGATACATTTGTGTCTTGTGGCACTTCTAAATATTTTATGCTAACTGCCTTATTGGAATATGTAAGATGAAAATCTAGGTGCTATCTTGAAAATGTGAAAAGTATGCTTCCACTTTCCCTGGGCTTTCTAAAAGCTTTGGAAAAGGGATGATATCAAAAGGGAAATTTCATATAGCAAGAAGACAAGGCACTAATTTCTTCCACTCAAAAAATGTGAAATATTTATTTTGTGTCAGAGGATAACAACCTCAAGGTTTGACTTATTAAAAAAGGAAGGAATTGACTGAAGATTTTGTAGCTCACTAGCTGTTGAAATGTAACAGGTAATTAGTTAGCTGTTTTGGTTGTTTCCTACTATTCCTTTAACATCCTTTAAAAGTTTTTTAAATATTAAAACCTGCATCAAGCAGAAATTGATTGGTTTCTTGAGAGTGAAAAGGTCTCAATCTGATATTGTTTAAATTTCCCAATTTCCAGGGTGAAGGAGTGTTTATAGAACAGCACAAGTGGCAATTTCACTGCTCTATTTTGTCAGTGCATCTCAGGAGGATGATCTGAAGGACCACATCTGGATTTGCAAGAGGATGTTCCCCTTTTTGTTCTTTTCATCCTTTTTCTGTCTGAAGGCCCTTCTATAGTGTTATAAATTAACACTAACTTCTGTGGTGGCTTTGATGATGTTGGGTGCTTGCCTGCAGTCTGGTTGGCACTGCCAAGATAATTTCCCTGACAAGATAATTTCCCTGATCAATTAGGTGCTGATAAACAGTAGTGATGATCAAAATGTTTTTTGGGACAAATTCATACTAGCAGCTTATGGAGGAATTTCTGTTCCCTGTTACAATTTCTTTTCCAAGCTTTTATTTTCTTCTGTGTAATGCTTTCAAGAACAACAGCCATTTTGCTAAAATGACTTTGAGACTGAAAAGCTACAAAATAGAAACGACTGAAGTGATGTTTATGCCCCAGTTCGAGCAGGGGGGTTGCCTGAGCCCTGGTACTGCTGCTGTGTGGGTCCTCTCCTCTACATCCAGATCATCCTGAATGTGGGCAAGAGCAGGATCTCATCCTTCACCTGAGCAGGGCAATCTGTTTGTGGGCAGGGATGCTGGTGCCCTGGTATGCTGGCCATGCCCAGGGTTCCATGCCTCTAATTCAGTGAGTGACTAATATGGAAATTTGGAGTGTTTTTCTACAATAAAAATCACAGGATCTTGTAAAGAGGGTAACAAGCTGGTTTCAGTGGAAGTGCGCCTGCTGAGATGGTAAGCTGTGATTAAGCTCAGTCTGAAAATAATTTAGCTGGTTTTGGAAGGAAACAATTCAGTGTATATATGCTTAAAGACCTTGGGGGGCTCTGTCATTGTCTAATGTAACTACAGCAAAAATTCAAATCCTATTCCTGTGATGAGCTTCCATGTGGTTATTACTGAGATATGGTCATTTGTCAAAACTTAATGGACCACAAAAAATAAGTGTCTCAATAAGTGCATCTATATTCATGTTTTAATTCAACTCAGGGTGTTCCTCTGAAGTGAATTTCCCAATCAGTCCCCTTTGGTTGGTTATGGTTGACTAGCAGAACATGAACAGGAAATTGATGCTTTTTGTTTATGAGACTAAACTAGAGGATGTGCTCAGTCTTGAATGCACACCAGGTGCAAATGAGTTTCAGGACAAGGCATCAAAGCAGAGCTGGACTGAAGTTTAAACAGAGAAACAGAAAAAATCTGAAATGCATACAGTAGGGATGACAGTTCCTCAACACTTAATTTTAGTCTATAGACTAGTTTCTATGTGTCTATAATACCTGCTAATACATATGTAGCCAGTGCTACCATAAGGCTTTTGGTTGCTTACTGCCTCATGAAATGAAACCATCTCCATTTTGGACAAAGATACTGTGTCCACTTTTGTAATTTATACTCAGATTGTTCCTGCAAAAAATGTTAGCCTGAAGTGCTTAGTACTGGTAAAAAACCACAAATATGTGTCATTCTGCAGGTCAGAAAGTGAGTGAGGAGTATCAAAGCTGAAAATTATGGAAGCGGTTCTACTGCCCAGTTTTTAAAAGCATTTAGGAGTATGTAGCATTTCTGCATCTACAAAATCAGTTCTTGATTGTATCAAAAAAGAAGAGACAGGATCCTTGCTTTAATGGTAGAGATCTGAAAACTTCTTCCTTCAGTTGCAGTGTGAGTGCAATTCACTCTGGAGAGATGTGCACTGATGTGCTGTGCCTCTTCCACATACCCTGAAAAGCAAGTCCAAAGCAAAAATTACTCTTTGGGGTCAATGGCAAATAAACTTTTCCTCATCTTACCGGTGGTCCTTAATCCTCCGAAAAATCAGAGCAGCTAGTTATGTTGGGGCATTGTTGCTGTGTCCTGCCTCATGTATACTTTGGAGAATGAAGGTTTCTGTGAGTTTTAGCAATATTCAGTTCCAGGCACTGTGCAAAACTTCAGCACCTCTCCATGTACCAGCTGAGCGTGTCTGAGTAACAACACAATGTTTGAGCCCATGAAGTTGCTGAATGAAGTTCAGTGTTACTTAAAGCTGAGGTGAGAGGCCATGAAGTGGCTGGTGAGACAAGTATAAACCAGTGTGGAAGTGTTAGGGGGGCTGTGATGAACAAGAGAGAAAAACTGACTGGAAAAGACAAGGGTAAAGAAGAAGAGATGAGTGCCCTGGAATAAACATTCATAGTCCATATTAGTCTAACTTTTTTTTTTTTTTTTTAATTAGTAACACTGAAGATGGATTAGAAAATTGCTGCTGGACTACTATTATTCACATATGTGGTGAAGTTTGCAAAGATTTGATTTCAGCAGTATTATTTCCCCTTATAAATAATCTCAAGCTGCTGTACAAAGGAGGTTCATGTTATTACCCATTTCTGCGGGAGGGAAGAGAGATGCTGGAGGGGTGCCAAAAATTACTTGTTTGAAGACACTCAGGTGACCCAAACAGACTGAACAGCAATCCCCAGTATCCCTAAAGTATCAGAGCAGTGAGTGCAGTGTATACAATCCAACAAACACCAGTTTGTGACTCTGTGACACAGGATGGGGGTGCTCACCCACTCTGGGAGCTGCCTCCTCCTATCCCCTGGATCTGGGATAGGGAAGGAGAAAACTGGGAATGGACTTGTCCATCCCCCAGAAGTGCCCGAGGTTATCCAGTTGCTACCAAAAGCTATGTGCAGTCATGCAAAATTCATACATATTTTAAGTCTGTGGGTTGAATGGTTTATGTGAGCTGCTGTGCTGGTGAAATTGTGTTGAGTACCAATACTGTCAGCAAGTTGTGCCTCATTATTTTGTGGGAATTAGTAAGTTCATTTTGTGTTCTTTGATAGTGCTTATTATCTAAATTATTTTAAATGGTTTTTGTCAGTTCAGTAAATACTGGTTATGATTTAAAAAGCATTTTCACAGGTGCTTTACTACATTTATATTCAAGAGACATATGCTCTTTTTGCATACCTCATATGGATATGCACTTTCAGAAGCAGATGTTTCATCCACACAGTGGTGGATTTCTGTAAAATGAAGTAGACACTTCTCTGTCAGAGAAAACCATTGTCACTCCCAACTTCTTTGGTCATGTCATTTGGTTCCGAAGAGTGCAAATTACTTCCAAGCATAAAACATCTCCAGAAAGAGTTTGTAACTTTGTGTGAGGAACCTGATCCAAGGGTTTTGTTCTGTCAGAGCTGCTGGAAACTGGGTAGCATGTGTGTCACTTGTCAGAGAAGCTGTTCATGGTACTCGGGGCATAGCTCAGACTCACACTCAGGGCTGTGTTCATGCACCGTGCTGGGTTGTGCATCAGTTCCCTTCTCACCCTGCGCAGCAGATGGCAATGATGCGCCACAAACGCTGCTCGTCCTGGTTTTCATCGGAGGCAGCACTGGTGCCCCAGTCCACGAGGATGGATTGCATCCCAATGATTGCCATGATTCATTTTCACTACCTTTTTTTTTTTTTTTTTTTTTGGTGTTTTTTTTTTTTTTCCAGATTAGTTTCTTCCCATTCCCTGTGAAAAACTATTTGTGCTGCTGTGGTGGCACACTCTTGCTCTGTGTTGCTGCACTTCCACAGATGTCACTGATTCTGTGTGATCTGCAGACCTTTTATGAAATGCATGCCATGATAAAGGAGGACAAGCTACATGATTTAATGGCCCCTTCCAGACCTTAAATGTTACGAATCTCGCTTCTGTGGTAGAGTGAAAAGAAGATTAGGTGTTCCTACACTAGGAAGGAAGAAAGGGAGGTGAAATTTTTTTAACTGAAACTTCCAAATGTATTTCTCCTACTTCTACAACCTCAGGGTCAACTGCTTTAGGTAAAAGGAATTCCAATTACCTTTTATAACTTGCCAGGGACAAACTATATTTATGTGCCATAACTACTGCCTTAGTGATACCATTAACAAGCTGCTCTTGGAAATGTTTTCCAATGCCTAGTCTCTATGTAAATATCCAAAAATACCTGAATTTTGGAGATGCTGGGGTTTTCTGGCTACCACTTAACTATGTGAAAACTGGACTACATTTGGTAAAAATAGTCTATAAACCAAAGTGTCCATTCTTTGTACAGACAAACCAGTAAAAAACCCACCATAAAATAATAATAATAACAATAACAACAACAAATAATAAATAATAAATAGTTAACAGTGACAGCAACTTTTGTAGGTAAAAGTATTGCTCCCTTGCATTGCTGTCCATCTGGGTTTTTTTAGGCTTTTTATAAATTCTATCAGCATTATCACTAAGTGAATAATTTAATATAAAATCAGCATTAGAGATTTTCTGGATTATGATACCCATTTTAAAAGTTATGTGCTCATCCTGTAAAAGATAGTTTATGAGCACAATGTATGTATGCACTGCTGCATGGAGAAGTATTTTTTACTCCATTGACTGTTAGGATATTTTTCAAGGCTGTTGATTTTTTTTTTTTTTTTGTGTTAATGCAGCTCTTTTAAAGCTATTCTGAAAGGAGGTCCAGTCACTACTAATTCCTGTGTAAATTAAGCATAATCACTCAGAGAAGAGACCCTTTATTTAGTGAGTTTAAAGCTCATTATACAGTTTTGTAGGGGGAAAATTACCATGCCTGTAAATTAGATGCATTTCCTAATGAAATAACTTGGCTTTTTTTTCAGCCCCTTTTGATAGGAATAAGAATTACAGTGCATTGGAAAGTAAAATCATGGTATTCCTACTGGCAGTTTTTTCAATTGTACAAGAAATTATAACTGTGAACACATTTTGATTCAGATTAATCTCATCAAGTAAGAAAAGCATCTTTTGTCATGGTGTTTTCTCATCTCTTTCCCACCTCTTTTATTAGAGCCTAAAGTCAGCTCCATCAGCCTTACTCCTGGTGCATGATGACACAAATTCTCTTGGGATATGTGGCTTTCTCAAGCAATAAAGCATCATTATGCTGCTCATTTCTGAGGACACACTATGTCACGTGTGAGTTGTGTTTCAAGGGACAAACCAGCAGAACTCAGCACGTTAATTTTCCCCAAAAATGAGGCTTTCATCCTCCCATCAGGCTTGCAGAGGCGAGTATTTACCATAGGTGTCTGTGCTTGTCTAGTTCTGGTTCTACCCTGTCACTTGTAGATGGCAGCAAATAGATGGCATTTTAAGTGCTTTGGCTGCAGCTACCAGCAACAGGAGTGGTAAAAGACAAAATAATTGTTCTTGAGCTGGCTGTCCTCTTGGAGCAGCAGCAGCCTCAGAGCACATTAACAAGCTGAGCCGGTGCCTGTGGCTCTGCAGTGCGTGCTCAGCCGTCTGCTGAGCCAGGTGTTGTGACTCTGCTTCTGCAGCTGAAAGCAGAGGTACATGGACCTGCTCTAAAATTGAAAACCATTTTAAGAATGCCTGAGATAACTATTTTTTCCTGAAATTGGTTGTGCTTTGTAATTGATATATGTTAATCATATGTGCTTACAGGGTGTGGTTTTCTTTCATTCAGGAAAGGTATAAATTTAGGAATGTATGGTTTAGTATCCTCAGTTTCTTTTTTCTCTTCCAGCTTTGGCCACTTTTCAGCAGTATAAAATAAAGAATTAGAATTAAGAATAGTTTGGCTTTGAAAAATAACATTCAGATTGCCCATGAAGAAGTATTCGGAAAGGTCATCTCAGTGTGTGGGTGCTTTCTTCATTTCTTCACACAACAGCTCTGTTTGTTTTATGATAACAGCAAGCAGCAAGTTCTTTGAAGTCTTTTTCAGTGAATTAAAATTAGTGAAAGATTAAATGGGGTTTTGTTACATTTGATCAGTATGAAACTTCATATCAGTGTCAACAATATTCCTTCAGTAGTTAGGACCTGGTACTGAAATTTTGCTGCTGGACAGTGGTTTTGGTTCAGGTTACTGAAGAAGAGGGTCAATAACTGGTTTCAGAGTTGTTTGCAGTCCAGCACAGAAAAGCAAAGCTATTTCCCAAATACTGGTTCTGACTTCTCTGATTTTTGTGTAGATTCCTCTTGTCAAACAGACCAGCATGGTGAAAAATCATATTTCCATTTTGGATAGAATCAGAATGTAGCTTCCACAAGGTAGTGTACATAGGTCTGAATTGTCAATACTTTTGGGTTTGCGCACCACTACCGATTTTCAGTGCTCAACAGTAGATGCTCATCACTTCTTAAGATTGCCATATTTCTGCTTAGCATTTTCAGTAGCTAAAGACAGACCCCTGAGAGAGTCACAATACTAAAAGTCATTCTCTTTGCAAATGTGAAAACAATATAGTGTGAATTTCCTAGGGCAGACATTTCTGTGAAAAAATATTTATTGCTGATGAAATTAAGTTTTTTTTTTTATTTCATCCTTGATGTGTTTTATATCTATAAATTGAAAAGAGAAATAAGATTGGTTGTTGCACAGAGTCAATAGCTAGCATAAACATAGCTGTAGGATAATGGAAATGAAAAATAAGCAAATTTGAGGTGAAAGGTGCATTACTCCATTGCTATTTTGTTAATTAGAGAGAAAAAAATTAATAATTGCCATAAAGTATTTTAAACATGAGAGTCTCAGATTCTCAAGACTGTAATTAATCACTTGCAGCCACATATGTTCTTTGCATAGTGGTGTGCAGCACTGGCATTTCATTAAACCCAGTTCAATAATAGTAGGTCACTTAGGATGTCATTTCCTCTGGAGAAGGTTGGGGAGCTGAATGCTGGCTGCTTCACCCTCCTGTGCTGTGCCAGCACAGAGTTGAGTAGAGGAGAGTGCAAGCTGAGCACACCAGGGCTGAATTACAGAAACCCCCTTGGTCTGAAAATGTTCCTGTGAGCACTGGGAGCAGAGGGGTGGGCACGGGTCTGGCAAACACATAGCAGGGCAGCAGATGGACAGTGTGCCAGCGAGCACACAGAGCTCTGATAAAGACACTGCAAGTCACAGTCAAATTCCCACCAAAAGGAAGTACCATGGTTAAGAAGAAATAATTCAGAATAGTATAAAATAAACAGAAATGATATATTGTCCTAGTGACAGTTTTGACAGTTTTTTGACTTTAACTTTTTTTTTTAGCAGCAGTCATGGATTAAATACTCATAGTCCGGTGCTGCCCTAGTGCCTTGGCTGGTTTGCACTGGCAATGAAGCTAAGAGGAATGTGGATAGACAAGTGGTTGGAGATGCTCTGATTGTTGCTTAGTTTTATTAATCCTGTAAGGAACAAGATGGACAGATTTTGTCTAGCACATTCCATGTTACTTTTGAGGCATAAGATGAAACTTTAGCAGGAGTAAGAAGGTGCCCTTGGTGCCCAGTGGGATTTGGGAATTGAGGAACATTTTGATAACAGGCAGTTCTCTGGAGGTACCACTGTTTTCCTGAGTGAGTCCTTACAGATTGTTGGGAACCATGTTACCAGTTAGTCATTCTATTCTCACAGCATGTAGGATGATGTCTCATTAAGTATGCAGTAAATTAAAAACATTTTCCCATGCAGCTGAGGGAACCTGAAGCCCTGTCCTGCACCATCTTCTGCTTTACATTGCTTTTGAAATATATCTCACTGGCATTACCAGAAAACACATTAGGCTCCTGGAATTGTGCTTGGAGTCAATGAAGAGCAACATAAGTTGTGTAGTTGCACCCTATCATTTTAGATTTTACTTCAAGAAGATTTTTTTGCAATTAGATTGTAGTTGAAGTTAACTAGGTACAAACACAGGGAGCAGAGTGGTTTTGAAAGGGGAGGGCACCTGCCAGTAGCTGCCTGAGGATTCTTTCTAATCTTAAATATGATTTAATGCTCTGTGAAAAGAATTAAGAATTCCATTTTACACTGAAGCATGCTGTTAATGTGCATATAAAAACCTCAGCAATTTTATTGACAGTTATGAATTTACAGCTGCTGGTGGTGAATTTTTAAAAAGACTGCTTTCCTTTACCCAATTCTTTGCAGACCATTGTCATAGTTTGCTATTAGCTAAGGCTGAACCTCATTTAGCAGAAATGCATAGGTCTTCAATTTCACTGTATACATCAGGAAAAAAGAAAATCAATGTGAAGCCTGGACTTAGTCTGCTGATGGCAGAGATGACTATCTGTAGCACACAGAAAGAAAGCCTGGCTGAGATTAGTTTTTCTTTACACTTTGGCTGTTAAAAATGACAGAAGGAGGCTACAGCTGGTGAGAGTTCTTATAACTATTATCCTCTGGTCAAATTTGGTGTTAATCCTAAAGACTTTCAGTGTGTGTACCAAATATTTCAAGTACTCAGTATTAATTTAGTATTAATTTACATTTATCATTAACATTTATATTAATTGACAGGAGGGTGAGTACTAAGAAACAATTTGTGCATTTGAAGTTTCATGCTTGCATTGAATATCCATTGTGTGTTTGTGTGCAGATGATTGCCACATACCCACAAGCTCTATGTGAATTTTTATATATATAAAAATACAAAATATAAATACACACAGATGTTCCTTTCTGTCTGTATGCATGTACCTGATCTTCTAGTCTATTTATATATAAGAACATGGGTCTGAATGACTCTTTAAATTGAATATTCATAATTCTTTTTGAGATATTTATGCAGTATATAGACATCAAGAATATAAAGGGGTGAAGATAATTTTATTTTCAAACAAGAATTTGGAAAAAGATGAGCAAATGCCCAGCTTGCAGGGGTTGGGCCAAACTTCACAGGAGGGGTCTCTGTGTGTGGAGCTTCTGTTAAATTGACTATCACTGAGAAGATTCCTTGTAATTTATGTTTTTTAGGCTTGCTAAAAACCCTGCAAGGAATAGATTTTCATGCTTTTTTTTGAAATTTGAAAGTTATTTTTCTGTTGAATCTAAAATAGACCTGTTCCCCCCTTTTTTATTACGCTTCCCATGACATCTTTTAGAGAAATGTTTTTGAAATAATGTCTCAGATGTGTCTCTTGTATTAGCCAAGAATATATTTCTTAGTAAGAATTCATGCTTGATGGTAAATGAGAATTTTTAGTAAAATGTTAAGAAACAATAGGAAACTTTTGAGAAAATGGGAGGGTATGGTTGGTAGCAACTCTGCTTTTGAAACTGGAAAGGCTTCCTAAAACATTTCTTTTCTATCTGTACTGAAGCTGCTATTCTGGACTGTGGAAAATGACACTGCCCAGTCTTGACATGATAGAATGGAGATATTCTTTGTGACTCTACACTAAGAAGAAGCTGGAGCATCCCAATTATTTCTATGAACTGTTATATATTTAACATTATTTGCAGAAGTTGCATTTCATGGTATTTTTGAGAGGTCAGGATCTGCAAATCTTCTATTTCTACTATATATTTTCTATATCTAATATTTCTATTATATATTATTCTGTATCTACTATTTTCTGAATTATTTTATTTATAATTGTTACTTTTTAATTCTGAAACATTACTGACATCTTCCAGTAGACTCTGGAAAGTAATTGAATTAGTAATTAATTTCAAGGGAATGTTAACCTATTCCTTGCCCAAACTCACTCTGTGGTTCTGGCTTTCCAGAGATGTGAATTCAGTATATTTGAGCAGAGAATTTGCCTTAATTTCCAGATATGCATAAATATGCACAGCTCAGCTTGGGAACTCCAAGCTCTGGCTTGGAGCTTGGGAGATGTTGGTTCTGGACTTCTTCCTGACTGGTGATCCTGATTCATTCATCTGATCTCTTTGAAGTGCCTTGGGATGCCTGCAAAATGTCTATATTGTTTGCTTCCTATGTAAAATTATCCCCTGAAGATGCTGTAGTTTGACATAATGCTTTAGATTTGAACATGTTTGAGGTGTATTCCCCATTTTAACTTACTCCATTGCTCATGTTTCTTTTGGAAAAGGAAAAATTTGATTTTGGAAGGGAATCAACTTTCAAACTTCTTTTAGAAATGTTATTATCTTCTCTTTTTTTTATTATTTTTTTCCTAAAGGTCATTTTTCCAAGGACTTTCTTAGAGATTCTAAGACATTTTCTCATTCCTTCAAAAATACAGGATCTGTATGAAATGAACCTCATGATAAACCAGAGTATTACTTTATATTAAATATACAGAGTATGTATGATGGACTAAAGAAATGGAAAGACCTGTGGCTTATAATGTCTAGGGTATTTTTCTGTACTTAATGTTCTTTCTCAAAGATGACTATTAAACCTTATATAGGTGAGCTAGTTCTAAATTCTAAATGTAGTCTAACTCTAATTCTAAAATTAATTCTAAAGATGAGCTACTCTTAATTTAAATAGAGTGGTTTACATTTACATAGCAAAATTTTTTCTAATTTTAGTTAATTAATCAGCCTTAGAATTGGAGGAGTTATTTCTTTATTTTTGTGAGCTTATTAGATATAATCTCACTTTCTCTGTCTCCATTGCCTTTAATCAGCTTTCTCTGGCCAGATAGCACTCTTAATTCAGTTATTTCACTTCCAAACTGTAATTGTGTTTATATATTGTAGGCATTTATAGTAATGCTTGGTCTTGCTTGTTTGCATGAGCCTCAGTATTTCCCCACAACCTTCCAAATGGATTTTGATTCCTGTGGTGATAATAAGAGTGGGGGAGATTGCTGCACTAATGTGAGCAGCAGTTTTATAATACTGTACATGAGAACAAAATGTATCATGGAATAGGCTGCTGCTGCTGGGGATGTGCTCTGTTGATCTGTCGGAAGGATTGTGGGATTAAAGGATTCCTGTCTCACCTCTCTACCTGTTTGGTAGAAGTAGTTCCATACCTGCAGGATAAGTTATACCTGCATCAGCTAGGAAATGAATCAAGCCTTGGTCGAACCTGCTCTCTCTGCACTCTTAACAAATCTTCCATATCAACTGTAAATGAACAAAACAAATCTAATGCCATAATGTGTCCAATTTCTGTCCCCTGCCTAAGCCACAGGGGCTGTCTGGGGTGCTGTGGAGATGAAGCTCTCCATTTTCCTCTGTTTTGCACTGGCAGCATTTTGCCCCAGAATAAAGTTTATCTTACAGAAGGGTCTCCATTGGCACAAGGAGCCAGCACATGCTCCATGATGCATCTGAATGTTGGGGGCCTAGAAATTAGTGAGTGCCCTTCTGGGTATTTACAGTGGTCTGAATCATGCTGACCCTGAGCAATATTTCAAGTATTTAGACAGAGAAATGTTAAATGATTTTTGAATATTTCCCATTAATAATTTTAGGTAGGTAGTAACAATTTAAATTAAATTAACTATTATACTTAAATTATATAAAAATAATTATAGTACGTGTTGCATGTGAAATCAGATGTTTATTCTGATCTCAAATTATTTGGATTACATTATACTAGGAGTTCAAAATGGAAAAGAAAGTGGTAAAAGGATATCTGTTTGTGTAAGACTCATGATCTGCTGAAGAGACATTCTCTTTGCTGCTGTAAGACACTTTTTGCTTTCACTAACTAAAGACAAGAGCAAACTATTTGCATCAAAGCTTCTTATTTTAAACAGTTTATTGATGGCAACGCACTTGCTGAATTTGCAAACAAGCACCTTTATGTAGCTATAGCAGCATGAAGTGTGCCTGCCTTTTTTTGGAAAGCATCCAGGGACATCCTCAGCCTTTCAACTTTTCTCTGTGGGGTGGGGCTTTTGTTGCTGTTGCTGCTTTTCTTCATTTCCTGTACTGCAGTGATTTCTAAATAACTGCTGGTTGATTTCTCTATTTCTTATTTTTCTCTTCAAAGTTAGAATACTTAGTGAACAGATACAGATTTTCTTTCCTGGATAAATTAAAGTAGGATCTCTTCCCTTTCCCTGGCAGTACTAGCTTCCAGCAGGCTTCCAGAGTGGCCCTCTGGAAGAACCCTGATAGCCCACATGATTTGTGATGGCCAGGGTACCAAAGGCTGCATCTTTAAACTGCAACTCTAACTGTCACATGTGCGCTCTTTTAGAGATGAAGGATGCTATTTGTGTCTAGACACATCATTACCTGGTTAGAAATTTAAGGAAGAAGCTACCTTCTAAGAAAGAAACTGTCATTGGTTAAAACATTTGAATTTCATTCAACAAATTTGGTTTCCATTTCCCAGATTATATGCCCCCTTTTTGCATGCAGCACTTTGATGCAAATTCATCAGTGCCTTCTAAGCAGGTACAGAGATGATGATCAGGATTATGACATTATTTTAGGAGATGATGCTATCTGGCTGATGCATTTTCATCACTCTTTCAAATCTCCCTCATTTGTGCTTAATGTCCAGTTTGTGATGCCAGTGAATATATAACAATATTGCTCTTTTATAAGAGAAAGAAACACTACTTAGTTAAGAAAGAAATAAAAGAATTAACATTGTGACATGGGTCTTGTAAATGACCTCCAGATTAGGCAGATGCACATGTGATCATGTTTAAAAACAGCTTTTTGTAATACTGTAAAGAAGCACTGGGATGTTGTGTTGTGTGAATACATCTATTGCATTGAAATGTCTAGTAGAAATAAACGGGGAAAAAAATCAATATTTACAATACCTGATTAGTAAAATAGTAGATTGGGAATGAATGGGGGGACAGTTTTTACTCTGTTATTTTGGGGGATGATAAAAAGGCCATCTTCAAGGCCCTTTAAGGGATAATTAGTTCTAGTCCTCCATTAATCCAAGGCTCTACTCCTTGGAAGATGGCTGTTGCAACAAAGGGTCAGATCAGGCATTGCTTTGTCTAGACAAACCTTTCCAAGGACAGAATCTCTCAACCTGTTTGACGAGATATTCCAGTGCTGCTAGCAAAAATATTTTTCCAGCTGTCCAACTTTAATCTCTGAAACTGTTTTATGTGGTTGTTTTCCTTGTTATGCTGTCTGACACTACCTAGAGGTTTTTGGTGGTGGTGTCCAAAGAACTGCCCTTCAAACAGTTGTAAGCAGATATTAAATACCTTAGTAGTTTCTGCTTTACCAATATTTTCAGATCCAGCTCCTTCAACCTCTCTACATAGGATATGTGTGGTAGGCACCTTTGTTGGACCTTTCCCATCTTCTCTGCACCCCTCTTGGACTGAGGGTCTCCCCAGGCTGACTCAGTGCTGGATTCCCTTGGTCTGCTGCCAGGCTCCTCCAGACACAGTTCAGCACACAATTCCTTCTGTCCACAGGGAGGGTTTCACTTCTCACTGGTGCCCACTGTACCATCACAGCCATATTCTTAAGGGCTTTGCTTGGTGAGGTTGCAGTTGATGCATGGGGTTATTTCACTCTGCTTGCAGAATCCTGTGGTTTTCCCTGTTGAAGGTCCATGGCATTTCTGTTGATTAACCTCCAAATTTATTAAAGTCTCCTGGACTGAGGCTCTGGCACTTATCCTGTCAGCCTCTCTGCATGGCTCAGAGCTTCCTGAGAGTTTGCTGAGTCTGTTAACTTCCTATCTGAGTGGAGGCCAGTCTACCAAAGCCTACTGATAAAGTCTTTCCTGTTATTTTAATTTTGACACCCTCCTAAGATACCTAACAATGCTTTAAGGAAAAAACCATTAAAACATTAAACTCCTACTCTTCTGAAGAGAAGGAAAGTCTCAATAGTAGAGCAGAAAATGGTATTTTATTCTTATGCAGAGATGATGTAAATATATTTAGGTTGATGTATGAAATTTCATTATACCTTTTTTCTTCTGAGTACACCATTTTCTGTTCTCTGTATCTCACTGACTGACATGAACACTCTACCATCTCTAGTTTTAGATACAATTTATTGCCCTTTTGAACAGGAAGTTCTTGGTTTGTGAAAGCAGTGTAATGTGTGCTAAGAATGTATTTTCAGGTTGGACTTCTAAGTGGAGAAATCATCATAACTGGTCTTCTAAAATCTTCATTAGACAACTTAAATATTTTACACATATTTGAAAGTATCTTTTACTTCAGGTACTATTTAACAATTTTATTGCAAATAAGAGACACTGGCTGGAATTTCTGTACCATGATAAAAATATAGTCTTTGATACTGGGAAAAAGGAAGTAATCTTCATTTTTATTTATTTTTTATATGCTGTATATCTTGAATGCTAGCCCCAAGCTGGACTCTTTATATTTGCAAATTTTAAGTCAGGGAACAAAACTATGGCAAAACATGAAAAGTTACTTTAATCTAATGTATTTGGTTTGTTGTTGTTTTTTTTTTTTTTTTGGTGTGCTGTGATTGTTTGTTTTTTAACTCTCATTATTTGAACCCATTAACTAAATGACCAAGTGGCTCCAGCTCTCAGTTTATGAGCTAGATGATGGATGTTGCAATTATTCTGAAATAAAGTGTTATTTTTTGTAAGTTAAGAACTGGTGCTTTGTAAGTGAAAAAATGTTGCTGAACATTAGGACCATGTTAATGGAACAAGAAGGAAGAGCTACAGAAATTCAGAGGACTTTTGAGGCTTTCTGAAAGACCTTATGGAATGGAGGCCATTGACAGTCCCATGTTCACTCCCTGCAGTGATCACTGGGTCCACCTGGACAATTAAGGTAGTTTTTGAGTAAAAGAAAGGCATAATTTGACTCAGATTATTATCTCAGTCCAGTAAACTTAGCTGAAGAAAAGCTTCTATGCAGGGGTGGACTTCGTGGTGAGAGTCTATTTTAATTTCATTTAAATATCATGGTCTTCCTTTAACATCATCAGAAGAATTAACAAATCTGGTTAGGCTCACTTCCCCCTTAAATTTCTCTGGATTTCTTCATGTGTTTAATGTGCAAATTAACACGAATGCAGACTAAGCAAGGAAAGCATTTTTAAAAGACTCTGCAAGAAATAAGCATACTTGTTTGCTGCCAATAGCTCAAGGAGCAATAATGGAGACCATGTATAAAACCCTAGAATAATGTTAAAGAATGTGAAGAAAATGACAACCCAGGTTCCCTCACAAAAGTGCAAATTCATGGCTAGTCCTACAGGACCATGTTAAAAATTGGAATTATAATTTATATCTACATAATTTGAATAGTCAGTGTGGTTGTCATCCAGTACTTTATTAATTTTTTTGGTGTGTTTTTTAAAGAAAAGCCCAATGTTTTCATACTCACAGCCTTGTGACAGTGCTGTCAGTGTCACAGCAGTTTCTTTTCATTTTAAGCTGCTGAAAGGTTTTACTTTGTAGATATCCTAAAATTGAAACCATATATAGTTATGTCATGTTAATATTTGGTTTGGTAATTTCTGTTTTGCATTATACACTTCTAATTCAACACAGGAATACTGCATTCAGCTAAAAGTTTGTTGTTTCCCTGTGAGCCAAAAAATGAAAACCAAACTAACTTCTTTTGAGTATTGCTCTCTTGTCTTCCAAATACCAGTATTTGAAATCACTAACTACTTGTGGTAAGCCTCTGAAAATAGATGCATATAATGGAAGTCACGTTTTTTAAGTAAAAAGCAGATCTGTGATCTGTTATAGACTCCCCACAAATTATCAGGGACTAGTTTAGCTTTATGTTGGTGTAAATGGGACAAGACCTCGGCCTTAAAAAGAGACCAACTTGATACTTCATTGAAAATATTGAGATAACCTTAGAGTGAACCATTTATTTTGGATCACATAGAATCATAGAATGTGCTGAGCTGGAAGGAACCCACAAGGATCATCAAGTCCAACTCCTGGTCCTGCACAGGACACCCCAAGAGTCACACCATGTGCCTGAGAGCATTGTCCAAACACTTCCTGAACTCTGTCAGGCTGGTGCTGTGGCCACTTGGTGGGGGAAGAACCTTTTCTTAATTTCCATCCTAAACCTCCCCTGACACTACTTCAGGCCATTCCCTCAGGTCCTGTCACTGTCACCACAGAGCAGAGATCAGTGCCTGCCCCTCCTCTTCCCCTCACAAGGAAATTGTAGACTGTGATGAGATCTGACCTCAGTCTGCTCTTCCCCAGGCTGAACAGACCCAGTGACCTCAGCACTGCTCATATGGCTTGCCCTCAAGGCCCTTCACAACCTTTGTAGCCTTTCTTTGGGATGCTCTCTAATAGCTTAACACCTTTCATCTCATTCCCCACCCTGTCCATACATCCAGAGTTGTCCCATCCCAGGTACAGAATTCATCACTTTCCCTTGTTGAACTTCATATGGTTGATGATTGCCCAGCTCTCTGGTTTGTTGAGGTCTCTCTGCAGGTCCTCCCTGTCCTCAAGGGACTCAACAGCTCCTCCCAGTTTTGTATCCTCTGTGAACTTGCTCTGTATCCCTTCCAGTCCTGCATCCAAGTCATTTATGAAAATGCTGCTGAGCATTTATGAGATGCTGCTGAGGGTCTAAGATGGACACTGGTGACAGGTCCCCAGCCTGATGTCACCCCCATTCACTGTAACTCTTTGTGCCCGACCTGTGAGCAGTTGCTTACCCATCTCATGCTGTGTTTATCCAACTGAATCTTTGGCATTTTTCCAGAAGGATACTATGAGAGACAGTATTCAAAGCTTTACAGAAATCCAAAAAGATTACATTAACTGGTTTCCCTTGATCAACTAGGTGTTACCTTGTCATAAAAGGAAATCAGTTTTGATAAGCACGACTTTCCTGTCATAAAGACATGGCTGTGACTGATGACTGTTGTCTTTCAGGTGTTTTTCAATACCTCCCAGAATAATCTCCATAACTTTACCAGGCATTTAAACAAGAATGACAGATTTTAGTAGTTTCCAGGGTCATCCTTCTTGAAAATCAGGACAATGTTTGCTAGCTTCCAGTCAGCTGAATCTCTCTGGATTCCCAAAACCACTCAAAAGTCATTGAGAGTGGTTTTGCAATGATATCAACTAGCTCTTTGAGGATTCTTGGATTAATGTCATCAGGCTGCATAGATTTGTAGGGATCCAGCTGGAACAGCAGAAAGTTTATCTGCTGGTGAACTTGGTCAATGACAATAGCTCTAGAGCCATCTTGACATCACAGAAGCAAGTCCTCCTGATATAAAAAATCTTGCTGTCTTTCCACCAGAATAACTTTGATGTCATTAATGTTTTTGCTTTGGCAGTCTAAGCATGGTGGGGTTGAAACCCAACTTAGAGGTGTTAGCTGCTGGACCTCAAAAGGATATCCCTGATCCTCTGAGCCTTCTAGATTTGATGGAATAACTCTTTCTGGGTAAAAGTGTGTGTCATAGGGATTACAGAGCTAGTGTCGCTGAGCTTCACTGTGGATTCTGCCAGCATCCCAGCAGCAGGACACCACAGTGATCCTGCAGCTGCAGGGATTCTTGTCACAGCCTCAATAGCTATCCTTGTCACATCCAGAGTGTTTTGTCACAGTGCTGTGAGATAATCGTGGCAGCTGCAGCATTGGCAGCTCCATCAAGGCCAAGCCTCTATGTGGGCAGAGAGCACAGGCTCTGCTCCTGTTGGTAACCCAGATGTAGTGTGAGGTCTAAAGTCATCACCTGCTGCTTCACTGGTTTGAACATAACACTGGGTACTGAGACCCAGATCAACCCTTTGGCAGGAAAGATGAAACCGGGAGGGAGGGCAGCTCTGCCTCCATGGGCACTGTGAGTCCGACCTGTGAGGAAAGGTTTAATGACCTAGACATTCAAAACTTGTTACTAGGGGACATGATAGCAGCGTAATGCATCTGAAACATGGCAAAAAATTGCCCTGCTGTTTTCCTCATGTGTATATATTACTTTTCAATCCAGAGCTTTCCCTAGCTTACCTGTGGCATTACTGGAGCACCTTTGTGCTTCTTCTTAATATTTCTACAATCTCTGTGCTTCATACTTCCCAGCCTTCTTTTGGATCTGGCTAGGTAAAGGGATATTAAGGGACAGATGTTAGACTTCCTAATATTATACAGGTACACTGTTTTTGATTCTGAATCTTGATTTATTTAAATCTCGAGAAACTGAAGGATGCGAAATTGGGTAAAAAACATTTATGAATTACTGTGCCCAATGCTAAATGCCCTTTACAATTTACATCTTTCCTACTCCCACAGGACTGATTATAAAGACAATTTAAAAGGCACTTCATGGTATGTTAAAATCTTAGGGCTTTAGGTCATGACTTAAAGTGTAAAAAGTATTACTAAGTACAAAAGACAGTCCATTTCTAATGTCTTTGGTAGTTATTTCCTTTACTGACTATGGTGTACTGTACGACAAGTTTTATTAACCTCAAAAGTAAATGTCCTCAATGTGTGCCTGCACTGGATAGTTTATAGGGGATGTGCAGCTAAGTGTGTTTGCCTGTCCTGTTTTTACCTGTACTTCTCTCAGTATTGCAATGCAGTGCTGAAAACCAGAATATCAAAAAGCATCTCTAGAGTATTAGCAGCTGTTGTGGGGCAGCCACATTAGCCACAGATTTCACTGCCTGGAAATGAACAATAAAAAGCAATCCTCTTGATAACAGCCACTCAAGTGGCTTATTTATCTAACTGGAAATTAGGACTGATCTTTCTGCTTGATTCTGAGCTAGTATTTCTATATTTCTTTGTAAAAAAAAAAAATCAAAGCACTTATATTTTGCTCTTGAAAATGATTTTTTTAAAAGAAAATTATATAGAATACTAGCAAGGGGTATATGTATATTACTGTAGTTACTATGGGGAAGTAAATCAATTTTTTTTCCCTGTATATGGTAAAATCTAATTTACTGGGGAATTCTTCTGATTCTTCTTTCAAAGGATATTTTCAGGTTGAACCTCCTCTCTTCCCTGAGAGGCAGCCAATACTGCTGTGTAAGTGTATGTTCAAGCTGCTCTGAATTAATCCTGTGTTCCCTGGCAACAACTTCCCATTTCTTTCCTTATCTTTTTGAGGTGTTATGAGGGTTTGATCTGAGGCACCATATATTTATCAGCTGATTAGAGACATCTAATATAGTTTCTGGACATCAGTTACTGCTCAGTAATGGGAATAGTTCAAGGGAATACTTCATGAGGCTTAGAGTTGACTAAGAAGCTAGAAATCTGTCATTTTGCTTACAGCATGTAGGCAATTTTTCCATGTCCTCATTGTAGTGTGAAGGCTCCCTGGTGGAAAGGTAGCTCATGTTCCACTTTGGGTTTACTCACGTCTTTGGTGCAAGTTACACAACTTCCAAGATATTGGGTACTCTGTGGGCAGTTACACTACCCCAGGCTCAGACTGTTCACAGGGCATTTGTCTTCCTTCTCCAGAGCTGTGAGCTGGTGGCTGCTGCCATGGCTTAAGGATAAATTGTACATGGATGTGGTTATTGGAGCTATGTAAAGTTCAACACATGGTAGTTTCAAACTTCTTCACAGCTATAATAGGATGTCCCCCCATTTTTGTTTGCTTTTTTTTTGCTTTTTTTTTTTTTTTTTTTAATGTGGAGCTACATTAATTACCAAGTTATTTCATTATTATTATTTTTAAATTTGATGATGCTACTTTATTTTATTCCATCTATTTGACTCTTGTCAGAACCACTTTTGAATAACGACATAATTTAGTAGAGGATATCAGCTCAGCTGGTCTATGAAAGCTTTATTTAAAGGGCTGCTCTTGGCATGCAGTGAATATTTAATAATTGCTTTTATTTTCTGCTCTCATTTTCAATTCAGTTTTCAATTTATAGGTTTTGATTATGTAAAAAAGATATGCTCTTTTCTTCTTTCTATTTTGTTTTCCTAAGAGTCTAATTTTAATTTGTCACTGAAACCTGAAACTTGCCTTTTACTATATTCAAGTTAGTTTTAGAGTCCTTCCAAAGCCTTAGAATTTATATTATATTTAGTATTTTTGGATCTAGAAAAGTACTGGGTCAAACCTTGGTGCTGTTAAATTCAATAGACCTTTTGCCACTGACATTTATAATGCTAGGATTTGCACATTTGTTTTTAGATAGGTTAATAAGTTCATGATAATGCAGGATTTTTATTGCACGTGTTGTCATGTTAGTACTTGTGATTACTTAAGGCAGCCCTTGTAAAGCCACGGTTAATTTATTCATTACTAGCAAATAAAATTACTTGCTTGAACAACTTAGGAATTTCAAATTCTGTTGGACACAATATAGGTCTAAAATATATTTCTAATACCTGTCATCTCCTGAAAGTAGTTGGTAAAAGGTATATATAGCATTAGTAGTAAAAGGATCCTGCAGAGTTTTCCTATTAACTATTTTAAGAGCTGTCTTTTCTCTCTTTTTTTTCATTTAAGGATCAAATTTTAGTTCCAATCATGATTTTCCTGAGAAATCTCTGAGTTGTTAAATCAATAACATACATGGGTTTCTTTTTCAGAAGTTAGAAGATTAAACTAAACTCCTCTAGAAGGAGATAAGATATCCAAGTTCAACTAACCTTTTGTTCTGCAGTATGCTGGATCCTAACAGCATCAGGCTCACAGTGGCCTTTAGTCTTTTCATTACCTAGTTCAATGTACAGTTCAATAGCCTGAGATCGTAACATTTTCTGTCTAATTCCTACTACTTCAACACTGAAATTCTACAGTCATGTCAATTATGTTTTGGAAATATAATTCAGCTTTGTTTTATTTAACCTAGAGTAATGTGCTGAGACAATGCTGGGTTTCCTTCAATTACATTGTTGCAGAATGATTTGATGATTTCAACACCTCTGTCTTATTAAAAAAAAATAAAAGGAAAAGAAAAAGAAAAACAAAAGATTATTGAAAGAGTTGTATGAAACTAGTGTCATCATTATACAGCCTGCAACACAGTCCCTGACTCCTGGGTTGTTATTAACTGCTGTTGTGGGCTGATGGGAGCAGTTTAGTTTCTATCCTGCAGCTGTCATTAAGCCCTTGCTCTTGAGAAAGTTTTCTCCCAGATTTTTTTGTTATGCAAAAACCCAGGAGAGGGATTGGGGCATCCTTTCTGAGACTCCGAAGTAAACACAAGTGTGCAGCCTCGAGTGAATAAAGTCCCAAAGAATTGGCATGGTACATCTGCAGTCCAATTAATTTAATTTTGCCTGCTTTACCAAGGTTTAATGTGGTGAATACTCCAGTTCATGATTGGGCTGTGTGAAAAGTACCATTCCCATTTGTTTGACTCAGCTTGAACTTTGGAAGATAGACAGTTGCTTTGTCATGTGTGGGCTTTTCCTTTTCTGTGGATCCTGGTGTGATTTTACCTGGCCCTTTGAGTTAATTCATAGTACACTCCCTGTTCCTGTATGTGGGTGTGAGGCCATGACTTTAGGCTTCCTTCTCATCCAAGGGACTAATGAGGCAGAGCACTGCTTACTATTTTTCTGGCATAAAAGGAAAGCTTAGAATGAGCAGAAATCATAATTTAACTTGTGTTAGGTTTCTACATGCATTTTTCATCACCTGAAAAAATTGTCTTCACAAACTAACTTTTTAATGAGAAAGCTTCTAGTGTTGCTGGTAGCAATGATTAAGTGTCTAACTACCTATAGCATTTCTCGTTACTTCATTAAAAGACTAGCCCTCCTAATTACATCTGCATGTCTTTCCATAATTTGTACAGACCTCAATAATTAAATGGGTGATAATCCATCAGCAGAATTGCAAAAGACCTTGATCCTTACATATTCAAGCCCTTGGGCAGTGTTTACAGTTATCTAATAGTATATTGCCTTTCTTTCTTGATTTTTAACTGAATAGAAGACACTGGTGATGATATTAGCGTCACAAATAGCCTGTTATGGAATGGATGAAGACACCTTGGGATAGATATAGGTAATCTGTCCCCTTGCTCCTCAGTTATTGCAAAGACAGATCACATTTTTGGTTTAGTTATTTGAAACTGTCTCTGTCTTTATTTCACTGATAAGTCCTTTTAGAATCTGAAGTGAATGCTATTTTCTCACTCTTTGAAGGCCAGATCTCCTTGTAATGCTTGTATTCCCAAAAGATGGTGACTAAAACATACATTAGCTACCTGCAGCATAATTTCTAACGGTGCAGAGGTGAAGCTGGGGAATTTGTGCTCACCCTCTGGAGGTCAGACCACAGACTGAGTTGCATGACTGGAAGCATTCAGCACTTACGCTGCTGCTTTAAGTTTATTTATCTGTTTTCTCTCTTGTATGTTCTTCTCTTAAGACAGCTAAAAAAATAATCCATTCTAATTTATTTTCTTTCTTTTTTATATTTTTTAACCTCTTTAATACTTATGTGAGTTAAATGTTTTAAATCTCTGTTTCACCTGGGAAATGACTCCAAAGGGATCCATTTAAATATAGAAATTTTGGTGCATCAGCCTCCAAATAATTTAGAGAGAAACTATCCATTATTAGATGAAATTTTGCACTCTTTTCAATGCAGTGCTCACTTTCTGATCATCTGAAAAGCTTTCAGACTCTCACCCATGAGTTATGCAGTCGTCTCTGCTTATTTTCTAGCAGAATCCCTGTCTACACGGGCTCCTGGCTCACCAGCTCCTCTCTTACTTAGTCTTCCCTCAGAGCAACACAGGGTGATTATCTTTCCAGCTCATTTGGCTTATCACATTTAAGACTGCACTTGAAGAACAAGGTCTCAGCTTTATGACTGCATTATTATCTTCTGAAATATTTTTAGATGTGCTATTTAGATGTACATTCTGTCCTCAGAACAAGGGAGCAAAACTGGAACAGGGAGAAAGGAAAATGCCTGCTGTGTTTCGAGTTAGTGTTCCTACTGGGACATATTTCTGACACAAGGTCAGGTGAAGGTAGTGCAAATGGTGCAGGAAGGCACTTTGCTGAGTTGGAATGAAATATCACAAGCTGAAAGAGTGGTTTCTGACCACCTACCTGGACAAAGTGATTTCATCTGGGCTGCTATTGAAACTGTCCTTGCATGTTTCATCTTGATAAATGAGCACCAAAACCTGCCAACCAGCTAATGTAACATGGTATACAGACCATGATATTAGGAGTAAGAGATTGGTTTGGCAGGATTTTTGAGTATAAGTCAAGTGACTTGTAAGGAGATGCTACATAAAATATATATAGCCTGCCTCAGTATTTTCCCTGAGAAGGAAGTGACAACAGAATTCCTGCTCTTCAGTTCAGCTGTTACATAAACTTGCCTACCTTCTTGATATCGAAACATTGGTGTGAAGAATTAAGATTGGGTGTCTGGGTGATGAGAGAATGAAAAAGATTGCTCTTCAAATGATGCTGAGATGATATGCAATGGAGCAAAACCCTTGGTGAGTGATTGGTTCAAAGCAAAGCACAAGCTCAAAAACATTAGCTTTTAAAAACCTTTTTTACTGCTTGTGACCCCTCGCTGTGCTTCAGATATAATTCATATCGAGGTTTCAGGATTTTTCATTACCTAGACTACCCTGGCTTCCATCAGCGTCATGCCTAAAATACTGCTAGTCTGTATAAAATGCCTTCATACCTTCAAAGTTAAACTTCTAGAAATTACAACAACATTAAATAAATGATATTAAAGGCAAAAATTTCTGGGATTACCTAACATTTTCCCCTATGACTATCAACAGGAAGAAACTTGTATTTAGATTTCCTTAATGCACTATGTGTTGGCTAAAATGGATTTTGCTACCTGACTGTGTCATGATAGGTAAAGATTGGAACGGTATAAATTAAATACTAGGCACATGATTAATATTTTTCTAACTAAAAGGAACAGATAAAAAGTTGAGGTTTGTACATCAAGTTGACCAAATACTGGATTTTGAAAATTCTCCTGTTTTCAATTATTTTTCCAGTCCTTTTTTCCTTGTTTGGTGGGGCTTGCTTTATTTTTCCAGGGATCAGCTGAGTAACACAGGTGCAGTATTCCTCCCTGCACTACTGTGCCTTGTTCAGTGACACTGTGTGTCCCCTGTGGTCAGTCCCATTAAGGGTGTTACTGTAAAATTTGCTTAAAGTGTATATTAGAATGTTTTTACTTCCTAAAATTAGTCTAAGGCATTTCAAATACTTGGTCTTAATGGCACAGTTGATTAATGTGGCAGCTTTTCAAGGGAAAAATGGCAGCAATGTGCCTAAATTCTGTTTTCCTGATGTGGGAAAAAGGCACTGAAAGGACTCATGTCTTTGAAAACGCTTTTTCTTTTGGCCCAAATTTATTTTGGTTTTTATTGTTTAAATACTGCCCATGAAATATTAGCTAGTTGTAGTGCTTGACTAAATTATGAGTAAGATGAGCTAAAAAACCATTTTTCTTCCATGCTTCTTTGTGTCATTCAATAGCTCTGATCTGACTTGTAAAATATATTTACACTTTTTTGTTGGAGTTTCATGACATCATCACATCTGTAGATTTAGGGGTCTGCTGCAAATAATGATTTGATTCTGTTAAAATGGTTAGTCTGCCAAAATATGAACAACATTTTATATTCACTCCATCTCTTACATGGCTTAATAGATTCCAATATTTTATTTATGTTGTGGACTCTGTTTTGAATTACATTCTTTTGTTGCATTTATGAAGGTTTTATGAAACTTTCTTCCAGTATATCAGTATTGGGAACAGCTGGTCCTCCCTTCCTCAAGCACCCAATACTTTTCACAAACTTTTGGCTACTTAAAAAAGTAGGGTTTAGCATCACTTTAGCATCATGTTGTTTGTAGTTAATTACCTGCCCAGACAGAAATTAAAGGAATCTTGGAGTGAGATAAAATATTTGGATTAATTAATCCCCATCAAAACTTCATTGAGCTATTTACATCTATAATTTAGGTCAATATAGACTTTTATTTTAATTCATGCCTTTATATAACAACTTATTTATAGCCTGGATATTTACTTCCATGTGCTTCACATATGAGCTCTAAAAGGCATGACTCAGAGATGTTGCTTGGACTTTCATTTTCATTATAAGTGAAAAGGCTTTTGCAGTCCATACAGATTATTGCCTGACAGTTGTTTTCAAAACACTAAATAGATGGAAATATAAGAAAACTCCTTTACCATGCAGCCAAATATTTTTAAAATATATATATGTATAGTTTTACTTCAACATAAAATGTAAGAAATCATCTTAATTTGCTACCATTTGTTTCAAAAAAGTTGTGCTTTGTGGTCTAATAAAAAATCTCAGCTGAAATGGTGAGGATGAGGGTCTTTATGGATTGCTATATGGACAGAAGACATTTTTTCTTCTGCAGTATGAAAGAAATCATCCAGTGACTCCATTGAAAATATTTAGTTTGAGCGCTGATACAGAAGTATTCCATTGAAATATAAGCAGATGATGTCAGAATGACTGTAGTAAATGCAATTATGCTTTAACCCATAATCATCCTACATGAGATATTGTATTAAATGTTATTAATTTTGGGGACTAAACTGGTTTCTTCTTAGGTCTTCCCAGTAAGAGTTACTCTGTGCAACAAAATGCCTGCAATATAAAGAAGCTGGAATGTGTACCAAGGGATGTTTCTGAGGGCTTAAAACCATTTGAGATTTATTAATTTTCTGGAGTTGGGTTAACATGGTTCCATGAATAGGCAGAAGGCCTGGAGAGTGGGATTAGGAAGGTTTCCAGAGGCTCTGAACTCATGTCAAGCAAAACTGTCATGCCAAGCAGCTAAGTCAACTGAATAGGGAAAAGTCTTGGAAGTGCTTTATCAGTGCATAATGTTTGTAAATGTTATTCAATTAATTTACAGCTGCAGGGCTCATGAGGCTGAAATTAAAGTTTTGTAAAGTTTTGATAAGGAAGCAGCCAAAAACCAACAAAAAGTTTGATTAGCTCTGGATGTTTTTTAGCAAGTTGGCAGGGGAACAAAATTTCAAGCAAGTATTGCAGAGGAAGGTGCACCTGGTCTTGGGAGCTATTGTAGTCAGCTGGGTTGGTAGCAGAATGCCTGCCAGCACCCTGCATGAGGAGTCTGCAGGTATGCTTGACATTTGCTTTCCCTTCTGCCAATAGGTGTTCCAAGGGAAAGCCCTGTCTCAGAGAAAAGCTTCTGGAATTTTGTGCTATCAAAAGAACTTACAAATAAACTTTATGCTTTAAATTCCTGTTATTTCTATTAAAAGATTAAATAGAATTGACTTCGAACAAAACATGAATGAAAAAGAAGATATGCCAGTAGATGCCCAAGGTGCTAACAGAGGAGCTTTACACAAAATACCTATGCCTCTGGTGCAGGCTTGAAAATGACTGTGTCTTGAGTTGATGTTACCCATGCCACTTTTTTTTGTTGTTGTTTTTTGGGGTTTTTTTATGTTTTTGTTGTTGTTTGTTTGTTGGTTTGGTTTTTTTTGTTTTTTGTTGGTTTTTGTTTGTTTTTTTTTTTTTTAATTGCTATAATTTTTTCATGTGGATTCTGTGCAGTCAGTCAATTTTTGAGTCTGTATCATTATTCCCTATATTGCAAAATGCCCATATGCTGTTAGCTTCTATTTTGAGGGAATAAAGTAAAAGCTAGTTCTGTGAAGTCTAGCCTTGAGACTTGGGCGGCATTTCTGAGTGCTTGAATTTATTGTATTTGTCCATAGCATTCAGCATGGCCTAGAAAATAAAAGTTGGGAGGAGTGGGAGTAGGATAAATTGTGTTTCTTCACAACTTATCCTGAGCTATGTGTCCTGGAGAATTTTAATTCAGTTGGAACAAAGTGATCACATGTCTGAGGGCTCTGAAGCTTTCTGATATGCAGTTCCTCTCAGTCTTAGGAGCAGCCAAGTATTTGAGAAATACCCTCTCTTTAAATGTTAAAGTCTGAGAGTTGCAGATATGTTCAAGCAAGTACTATCTTTGTATAGTTGCATTTATCCTTTTGCTGTATTCCCAGTTCCCTGTAGCTTCTACACTGCTCTCAGGCACTGCTTTTTGCCTGGCTCCATCTCTCCAACCATCCAAATACCTGTAGGTGTAAAAAAATCCATTCTTAGTTCCAGTCCATTGTTTGTGTCCATGGTGTGCTTCTTGTCCATGTAGCCAGTGCCACATCCACTGACAGCCGTGCTTGGAAGAGTTACTGACTGTCAGAGGTGTGCTCTGACAGGGCTTGTTTATAAAAGTACTGTGTGGGTAGACACTAGACACTGTTGACATCTTCATTTAGGCATAAGATGTGCACAAACATGATTTGTTAGAAGCTGATTTTGAAAACAAACTTCCTTGGTGAGGAGGGGCTCAGTGAGGCTTCCCATATGAGAATTGTCCATCTTAAGGGTAAACAGGAACATAAAATGAGCAGTTAGAGTGCTGTTTCAGGAAACTGGTTTATTGATTAATTATGGTAATAATACTCTAAATGCAGTAAAACTCTGGTGGGCCAAAAGCAATATTTGAGAAAGCTGATCTTCCCAGGATTGACTGACACATGGGGTTGAAGGATAATGCTTGTTCCTGGTTAACCTACAGCTAAGACTTCACCCTGTTTTGTAGCTTGTTTAAAAGACATTGTGTCTTAAAATGAGATTTCAGGAAATCACTGTTTTTCAATCATCCTTTTCACTTTCTTTGGTTTTGTAACCTACTAATAATACTCTCTTACAGAAAATATCTGCTCAGAAATGGTAGATAGTGTGAGGGAGATGTAGCGACCTGTAAACTTTCTTCTAGAGAAATTTGACTCTCAGTTCAAGGAAGTCTGAACGACAAGAAGATAAGCTATGGCCAGGTGTGTGTTTATGAGTACAGAGATCTTCCTGCTGTGGGAGCACTTGACAAGAAACAGAGAAGGTATGAGAAGAGCTAAACATGCACCAAGATTGTTTGTATCTCCCTGACTATTTCTCTCCCTTGCCTATGCAGATATTTCTGACTTTTCAGTCTTTATTCTTCTCCTTGATTTTATGTAACTTAATCCAGGATTGCTTATGGCAATTTGCTCTTTATAGTGCAAATGTTTTAGTTGCTGTCTGCCATGAGACAAGTTTCCTTTACTAAATTATTTTCTTATGTCTGTGCAATTTTTGCCTTGCCTCAAGTGGGGACTAAAGGAATAAATACACTGCAATATTTTTTGGTTGCTTTGCAAAAAAAGAGACAGTGTTGTGGAGTAGTAGTTTAAACTTCTAGTTGTTTATCTTGGAAAGAAGAAAACAAATAATAAAAAAATGCTTTATTCTTGTTATTCTGTAAGTGATCTTGATTTGATGACTTCTCTCTCAGAATTACTAGTTTTATCCTAACTACCATCAAATCGTTGGCTTCTTTTTAAAATGCATGTTCTCTCCCTACTATGGAATAATTTGCACTACTTCCTCAGAAATATTAGCTATAATCTCTGAAAGGCAGCTTGGGATAAGAGTCATCTTTTGTAGTGGCAAGAGGCTACAGAAATGATCAGCATTCAGTCAATCAGAAAGGACTTTCAGTTCATTGTGAGAAAAAGTGCACAATCTTTGGTGAATCTTCCTGTTGCTAGCTGATTTCTAAAATATGTTAATTAATGTGATGAATTGTCACTCTTTCCATTTAATGGTTCAGTCACAAAGGTCTGCTAGCAGGTGGGAGGCTGGCCTGTGCAGGTGCCTGCCCCGTGCCAGCTGCAGGGTGCTCGTCGGAGGGATCGCGCGCGGTGCGGAGCATGGGTGCTGGACCTCCTGATGTTGCTGTGAGCAACTGGATCACACTTAAAAGGCACAGTAATGGGCATGCCAGAAGGAAAGCTATATTGGCATTCAAGAGGTTAATTAGAATGGGAAAGAGCAATTAAAGGGACGTGAGGAAGTCTTCATAAAACTCTAATTGAGCACTCTTCATTAAATGATCTCATTAAATGAGGCAGAGGATTTTTTTGTTGTTGTTGAAATTCTGAGCTTCCTATTAAGATTGTCTAATCAGCTTTCTGAAAGGGGACTTATTACAATACCATAACTTTTGAAACCTTTTGTTCTCAAGATACTATGAGGTATGCTTTATGTGGATGTATTTTCCTTGGCATCAAAATGGAGAGATGGAAGTAATAACATTGTTTGTGTATGAATGCCACAAGTCCGTTGTTTTTATTTGCCTCACCTCTTAGACAAATGAAGGTTTTGCTCCTAGTTTCAGTAATTGCATCCTTGTATTATGCATGGTAGTGTGGCTACACATACAGAATACAAATCAATACCTTAACAACAAGTAACAGATGGATGGCTCCTGCAGAAGAACTTTGTTGTCCATTTATTGATCACAGTTATGTTAACAGAGACATACCATAACTACCAGTGCCAAAATAAACATCAGTTTAAATAGTGGTCCAGTGAGAACAGGATTCTTGCTGGTTTCCTTCATGAGTGCAGTCTTGTTAGCTGCTAGTATGATTCTTAAATTTTCTGAATTTAAACAAAAGGCAGGAACTCAGAGAGACATTAGTGTTGTATAAAATATCTTAAATATTGTAAATAATTAAAACATTTAAATCACAACAAATAAAACCTGGTATGGAAAAAATATTAATTAAGAAGGGGCACAGTGAAATGCCACTGATTTAAAACCAAAAAAGAAGTAACAGGTTTGCCTAATGTGATACTGTTCATATTCCTGCTGTATATCATTGTCTCAATGTTTTCTGTTGGTTTTATTTTCTACCTCTGTATTTAAGGACCACAGAATTGCAAGGGCACACAGAGACAGGATAGCAAAACTCAGTGTGCACCTAACATTGCTGTAGTGGAAAGTAAGCAAAATAAAAGCAGATGGAAAATCTTCATATCCCTCTAATTCCCTTACCATGACTTTGGGTACTGTGTGCTGTGGTGGCAAATGCCCATGCAGTGATTAGGTTACAAATTATTTTTGATGTTATTGATGTCCTTCCAAAATCTTCTAAAGGGCTTTACATGTGTGAGTGTGTGACACACATTCTGTGGTTATGTTTATGCTCTCATTTTGGCTTGATCTCTGTTTTGTACCGTGGCCCCAGCTCTGGTCAGTTGTCTTCTGGCCTCCTCTTGGCACAAAACCAACTTGTTCTCTTGTAGAGGAAACCCTGGCTGCTGAACACAGATATATTGACATATTTTCCACATATCCACTGGGGCCTGCTTTCTACAGAGCTGTGTAAATACAACCAACCTGGAGCAGCATGGATGCAAGCCAATATATGTTTTGCTGCCAATTTTTCTTCTATATTACAAAAGCAGTTTAGAGATATCCACAATATACCCTTACTGTAAACAGCATTGCTCTGACTAGGCATAGTAATAAAAGTCCACCTTTCTTAGATGGCCCTCAGTGAAGTACTAATTAATTAATTCCAAGGATTTAGGAATCCAAATTGCTTGAGGTTGAGTTTTCTATTACCGACATATGTAATTTATTGAAAAATTAAAAAAAGAATACATGAGTGGAAGGAGACGAAGACACATAACATTTTTAAAGGGAAGCCTTTAGTCTCAGACAACCTCCTAGACATAAACAAGGAAGGACCCTGTAGTAAATTTGGCTTTTTGTCTCCTGTCATAGGAGATTTTTGAGACTGTGTTGCCTGTGTTTGCTCTTGCATTTTGCTCTTGAAGTTCAGCAGATACCATTACACTTCATCTACGTCCTGGCAGCTGCACTGGCTGCATTTGTACCCTCAGAGTTTTGGGAATATGAGATTATAGGGGAAAGGAAGTGGCCCAGAAGCAGAGCAAGAGTTTTCTTTCCTCTTTTGGCATTTATACCAATTATCTATTTTAAGTAAATTGCTCAAGAAACTATCCATATATTTGCCCAGTTCATCCATATGTGCTGCAAAGCAGCTGTGGCAAATTCAACCAAAAAGTAGTTCTTTTAAGGATTAGAAAGGTCTGAAAAACCTTTGAAACACTGTCTTGCTTTTTTCCTTTCCTTGTAGGGGAAGCACAGAACATCCCCCTGCCATGTTGGCTGCTGTCCCTTAGATCACGCATAGAAATAACGAGAGCCACTGCTCCTGACAGCCTGCCTTTTTTGCGGGGGGAGTGGGGAGGAGAGGGAAGGAGTGGTATTTTTTTTCTGTAGATGTAAAGGTATGTCAGGAAGCTCTGAGAATGCAATGGTTTGCATAATTTAGCATATGGAGAAGATACCCAGAATTCAGCCTGACATGTAGGTCATATCTGTAAGAGGAAAAAGAAACAAAACCCAGACAATGATTTGCATCATCACTACTTTGTGTTGTGAATTATGTTCATATCTGGTGGAATTTGACTTAGAAATGAGACTGACATTGCACATACTCTTTGGCCCTCCTTTATCTTCTGCTGAGGAGGAAAGAAACATCCACTCTGTCCTTACACAGAGATATTGTCTAGGGGAGCATGAAGCATGCTGCACATAAAAATTGGATGATTGTACTAAAAACAACTTGGTACCTTTTTTCCTGAATGCCCTTGTCAGACAGTCTTTCCTTATACTTGCCAGCTAATTAGCATCTAGTGATAGTTATTTCATTTCAGGGTGATAACACAAAACTTAATTTGTGCTGTTAATTACTTTCCATCAATTTTCCCATCTTTGAATGGACAGTATATGTATCTATACTGTTAATGAAATGAAAAAAACCCCTCCTAGATGAAGTGAAAAAAAACAGTAGCTTGTCTTCCCTCAGTAATTTTAATGATTTTTAGGAGATTGAGATTGGATTACGATACATTACATTTTATGTGTAAATGCTAATTAAAATTGACTGTAAATTCTAGCAGAATCATAAAGGCAACATGCAACTGAGAGAATTGTTTTCAGATTAACTTCTGGAATCTTTCTAGATGCAATCAAAATGTTTTAAAAAATGAATATGTTGGGTTACATGAAGAATTTTTACTTAGTCATTAGCCAGAAGAACAAATGGTATCTTTATAATATGACCTATGAATGCTATCTAATGGAAATAATTGAGGAGACAGCATAATGTAACTATGCAGTGGATTCTCTGAAATATATGTTCTGAAAGCTGATGAGGTGACAAACTGGATAAAATTGCTGTGTAAATAAATTGACCATGGACTGCAGACAACAGTTTCTTTAATTGTTGGTCTTGATTTAGTGGGACTCATACCTTATCTTTGGTTTTTCTTTCTGATGGATGGAATTGTAGCACTTTGTGAACATTTCTGTTTGGTTAAGGTCTGTCTCACTTACTTGTCTAATTTGGCCAGTAGGACAGAGTAGGACATGAGACTTCAGTGGTGTTCGTACTTCCTCAGAGTGTTACAGCTATTGAATGTTGGTAAAGGATTTGTGCTTAAATTTGTGGGTGATAAATGCAAAGCAAAATGGAGCAACCAGTTCTCTTCATCATGTGTTGCTAATCAGTGGAAATCCTTGCCACAGGCCATTGTGCGTATTAAAACATCACGCAAACTCCTGGCAGTGTTCTCTGGAGAATTAGTAAATGAGTGAAAGCATGCTTGGTTTAAGAAAAGCTGTGGCTGTAGACATTTGGAGTACAGGAGAGTACTTTAAGGATGAGTAGTTCCTTCTCTTCATATGCCCATTCCTGAGGCTTTCACTGGCCACTGTCATGGTTTCACCCCAGCCAGCAGCAAGCCCCAAGCAGCTACTCGCTCTCTCTCTCCCTGTCACCAGTGGGAGTGGGGAGAGAATGGGAAGGGTAAAAGTGAGAAAACTCATGGGTTGAGATAAAAACTGTTTGATAGGGAAAGCAAAAAGTCATGCACACAAGCAAAACAAAGCAAGGAATTAATTCACCACTTCCCATGGGCAGGGAGGTGTTCAACCATCTCCAGGAGAGCAGAGCCCCATCACAGCAACAGTAACTTGGGAAGACAAAACACCATTACTACAAGCATTCCCCCCCCTTCTTCCTCCTTCCCCCTACTTGAAATCCTGAGGAGGATGTCATATGGGCTGGAATATCCCTTTGGTCACTTGGAGTCACCAGTCCCAGCTGTGTCTCCTCCTAGCTTCCCATGCACTTCCAGCCTCCTCACCAATGTGGCTGTAGGAAAAGCAGCAAAGGCCTTGGCTCTGTGTAAGCCCTGCTCAGCAATTACAAAAGGATCTCTATATCATCACCATGTTCAACACAAATCCAAAACACAGCCCCATGCGAGCCACTGTGAAGAAAACCAACTGTACTCCAGCCAAAACCAGCACAGAAACATTCTTCATGGCTCTATTCTTGTGGTTTTGATGAATTCTTTTCCTGATGGATTGCTTGCAGTCTTCTTCCTGTATATCTTTGCTTCCAGTGTCATGTGTCTGTGTATCCAGTGATTTCTAGTCCTGAGAAGATGGCTGGTTTTTATTTGTTGAAGTAGGATTATTTCTGAAAGTCATTTCCAGAAAAACTCTTGGAGAAAATAGAGAGTTTGGAAGATTGCTATCGTCAAATGCTCTAGACAAGAAAAGTACTAGCAGGAGAGCACGAAAGCACCAATATTTTATTTTTCAAGTTGGAAGAGGAAAGCTGGGACAGAGAGCACTCAAGGGTTCTCTCATGGCACTCCTTTCCTTCTACAAATGCTCTTATGCTATTCTTGCTTTTACTCTTGCCAAGATCTTACCCTCAATATAAAACTGAACAAAGAGAATTTTCAAATGAATCCAGCAAGAAAGCCTGTTTGAAGTACAGTAATTTCACGATTATAAGCCGCACCATTTTGACTAAAATTTTGGTCTGAACCCAAAGTGCGGCTTATAATCAGGTGTGGCTTATATATGGACAAAGAACAAAAAGTTGCTGTTTTAGTTTGGAGGACGGGTGTCTGCTGAGAAAGGCAGGAGCTTCTCTTTGAAA
>PYHW01009916.1:14003542-14031094 GCA_013186435.1 Turdus rufiventris | reverse complement strand
ACACAGTGGGACTCAATGGGCCATTAGCAGAAAATGACTCTCTGGAGGAAGGATGGGTTGTGAAAAGATAAAGAACAATGGCTCATCAACAGAACATCTCCTGCAGAGATAAGGATCACTGCCCCCACCCTCAACAGACGGTGATAGAACAGCTGCCTTTTATCACACTCTGTATTGTAAGGTGCGGCTTATATGTGGACAAAAGAACAAAAAGTTGCCAACACCCAGGAGTGCGGCTTATACTCGGTGCGGCTTATAATCGTGAAATTACTGTATTTTCCAAGACATGTTTGCCATGCACAACCACTTAAAAATAGCCCTTAATTTCACCCTATATTGCAATAGAACTGTGTCGGATATAATTGCAGGAAGGAAACACCTGGAGCCAGGTAACTATTATTTCACATTCCTCAAGTCTATGGGGAATTTATTCTAATTATTTTTTATATAATTTATCTATAGCTTTCATCAATTTAGTTTGTGTTTGTTAGTCTATATTAAATGTTTTTAGGAGGAAGATCTTTGCTTTCTATGCACGCCTTGTGAACAGAGCCATCCAAAAGGACCCAGCCATTTTCCTCTTAAAAAAAGCAACTGAAGAAAACAACCCACTCACATTGTAAAATAGTCTTAAAATTGTTCTAGCAAAATTTCTTAAAATGAAGAGTTTCTGTCTTTTTAGCCCTCCTTGCATGTTAAGGCTGGTGACTTAAATTCACATCCAGACTGATTTATTTTAACCTCTTTTTTCTGACAAAGTCAAGGTAAAATGAATAGCTAAAGAATTAAGTGCTCTGTGGTCAGAGGTAGACCCGAGATCATCAGTGATAACCTTTATAATATTGGACAACAAACCTCAGCAACATTTGCTATGTCTGGCCCAAGAATGTGTCTGAGTTATACCACATCCTTAACAGTTAGCTAGCTTTGATTTCAAGGTGTCAGGCAATGGTAAAACCTCTGCATGTGGTGTTGCAGTGATTCAACTTCTAGCCTGAATTTGGTTAGTTTCAGCTTCCACTGATGTGAAATATTGTTTGTCTGAGGAAAAAACAAAGAATGTCTCCCACACTGAGACTATACACTAACTGCCTCCTTATCACATCTTAAATAAACTAAGCAGATTATTTAATGTAGATACTTCCAACATGACTATTCAGGTTAAGATAACTGAAGCTTTCTGTGGGGAGAAGATACCTTGCTTGTGCATAAATCAATTCTTGCTTGCTGCACATAACGTGTCCATTTACTTAGACATTTCCATGGATAAAGAATACTTTCAAAGTTGCAAGTGTGACTTAATGGTGTCCAAGACCTGTAGAGATGAAAGGAGCTTCCCAAGAAAAAAATTTTCCTCTAGATTTTCTGGTGCTGGGCCATTAGCAGCTGTTTTCAGCAAGGTATGAGATTCTCACACTGCTGAATTCAGTCTTTTGTCACTGTGAAGGTATGAGACTGAAAGATGAGTGAAAATTCTCCCCATAGATGTTGACCATAGTCAGTATGTTGATCTCCTGTGTGATCTGCTTAATTTGCAGTTTTCTATCTGTTTCCTTAGCAGTTTGCTAATTACTTTTCCAAAATTCATCCAGACCTTATTGACTGTACTCAGATTTGGTCCTGTGACAATGCAGCTGGGCAGAAAAGGTAAAAAATACTCCTTTTGCTATTCATGTGCTTCATCCTCATAGCCATCTTGTGCCAGGAACAAACTGGAAAAGTTCTCTATTAGTCTTTGTTCAAGTCAGGTGCAGTTTCTGCAGCAAATGTGATTTTCCTTATACAGTCCTTATCCTATTCCTTCACTGCTGTGTGTTTCCAGCTTACATCCTGGTGAGTTGCACTTGCTTCCATAGGCATATCTACTGATGTCAGTGAGAATACGTTGCAAAAAGCAAATGTCTGTTTAGCCATTGTTATCTGGTAATAGTCATTATCTAATACATCTAAGTTTGAGGGATGGCTCCTGACACCACTTTTACATTTGATCTGTGTTTAAGAAACGGTTCAGACAGTTTTGGTTTAGCCTTGGTCTTGATAAAGGAAAGAGATTCTTAGATTTCTATTTGTTATTTGGAAAAAACAGCGTCAATTAGTCAGTAAATACTATATATTCATATTGAAAGGACAGTAAGTCACAGTCAGATTTTTGGATCTGTTAAACAAAATGTGCCACTTTTGAACTTTCAGAGTGTAACTGATTTGTGGGTCACAGTGATTTGATCTCAGTCATCTTTCATGTGTACCATGGAATCACTGATAAATTTGTTTAGTCTATACTGGCTTGAGAAAGACTAGAAAATAATCTGCTGAACCTGATGTGGAGGGTGCAAATGTTGGGAGTGAATGATGCTCCCTCCCACTAACCAGTCAGCTTGAGGGAAGACAAATAGCTGCCCCTGTTTCTTGCAGGCCCTTTGAATGACCCAAGTGATCTCTTTGGATGGGTGTAGCTGTGCTTTAGGGGTTTATCACTTCTGTGCAGCCAGTTTTCTGGAAGGGAAGTGGTTCTCCAGCATTGTAGATTGTCATTGAGCACCACTTCAGCAAAAATCAGCATTGACCTGTACCAAGTTTTCATTCAGTTCACTGTACAACATGTAGCATAATGTGTGTGGTTTGGAAACTGGGACACATCTGGTGGAATCAGGTGTCTGCAGACACTGCTGCAGTGTCAGGAGGATCTGTAACTTTCTACAGTTTTACTCAGCTTGTTTTGCGCTTACTCAGATCAGCTCTAAGTTTGTGGAACATCTTTGTTTATTGTTTTTCCAAATGGTATATTTAATTTATATATACTCAGTGGAGTGTTGATTTGTATGAATGTTTATCCCACAGGCAGTGTTGAGTATCTTGCAAGCAGAGCTATCTGTGCTTTTCTTAGTGTTCATTTATCTACAGAACCCACTCAAGGCTGAGTTTCAGCACAGGAACTGCTGAAAATGCACAGTGCTTCAACAGTATGAGCTGTTTTTCTTCAGATGTACCTTTCAGGGTCTGGTTTGTGTGGTGCACTGGAGAGAACAGATCAAAGTGACATATCCTGTAATTTCATTACCTTACCAATTTTGTTTGGGCCTGTTGTCAATAGAATAGCACTGGGACCAAAACAGATATTTGGAAAATCTTTAAAGTTTGGAACATATGGGAGGTAGAACAGACTTGTGACAGTAGACTCTGCTGGAAAGCTAAACTGGTAATTTAATATACAGAATGCATTATGGAAACTGTTCATGTTTAAAAGCATTGACAAAGCATCAGTTCCTAAAGAAAACCAAACTCCGGCTTAGATTTGCACAAACATTCAGTTCCTGGGTTGGCAGTGAAACACATTTTATCCCAGGACCACTTTTTGATGTTCCTTAGTGATTTATATCCTATCTAGTTATTAGCAGCAAACTTCATATAAAGCAGCTGAAAAAAGTTGCCAGGACAGAAACTAAACTTTGTGTTACATCCTTTTGAAAATGTTTAAATAATAAACAAACAAGATATCTTCCAGCTAAAGTAGATAAGGCCTTATCTTTCTAAGTTGAAATTTATTAATTTTACTGAGTTCTTACAACAGAGTACACAATGTAATAAAGAATCCTGTAAAGAAGTTTTCTATGCTTTTAATTCTCCTTGAAATCGGGAATGGGAATTAATGATCAAGTTTTCATCTGAGTCTGGGTTGTCTTGGAAGATCAAATCCTTAATTTTATGATGGGATTGTTATTTGCAAATTTTTGTATTTTTTTTCTTTGGTTTCTTTGAAAAAGTAGTTAAATATAAGTCATAAGATTGCTTTTTTTTTTTTTTTTTTTGTAAGTATTGAAATGTTATTTTTAGTTTAAAAGTGCAGATTTATACTTTAAAATTCTTAAAGGCATGGCAATTTTTGTGTGTTTCTCCTGAATATTTTTTGAAAGTGTAGACCAAACTGTAAAAATCATAAATGAAACTTCAATTTGTCTAGGAATAGATGAGTGAGTTACAAAAAAGAACATGGAAGTTTTCCATTTCTAATAATCTTCAGAAATAATTCTTCATGGATCCATATTTGGTCTGATGCAAAATGTGTGATGCTGTTGATTTATCCAGCCAATTTTGCTTAAACTGAATAGCCTACATTCATTCTTAAAGCTCAGAGAAAATGTGACTGATGAGAAATCAGTTAAAAAAAGAATTTGAAAGTAATCCTTCACTAGCAACTATTAAGTCCTCTGTTCGGTTCAAGGTAAAAATTTATATTTAACTCTGCCTGAATCATTTTAGTGAAAGCTCTGTATGTCCAGAAAAACCCTGAAATTTTTGATTGATGAGCAGTGTTGGCCAGAATATAATTTGCCATATATGTTGCTTTTAAATTTAGAAAAAGTAAACATTTTAGTTTTGATTATTTTGAACCTGAAAATAGATGTAACATGGGAAATGTGATCGTTATTCTGATCCTATTTCAGATTATGTTAAAATTCACTTTAAAACCATGCTTTAGCTGGTGGCATGTTTTGAAAAGAACCGTTTATGACAGACATGTTTTCTGTTTTGGTGTTTCTGAACATAGTTCTATGACATGTGGCAATCAGGAAATTAGATGTTATATACATTCAAATAAGGAAACTAAATTTTATGTAGTCTTCCTAATTGGGGGGAATTCCCTCTTCTTGTGCCATAGGGAAATCTGGTTCAGTTGACGATTGTGGCTGTGGAAAGAAATATTCATGGAAATGTTCATAAAAATGTGGAAAGGCGGTGCTTCACTTAGAGCGATCAACAGTCCTTTCCCTTGGTGCTTACAGACCTTAACCTGCAAGTCTTGCTTGACTGAGTCCCTGGTTCTGTCTTCAGGAGCTGAATGAGGAGATGTGCTCTGGCTTCTGAGCTTTCATCTCAGATTGGTCAGCTGGCCAAACTTCTCGGTGCCATCTTCCAGGCTGCACCAGACTCCCTACCCCAGTTCCTCTCTTACCTCCTGTCCCTGCTGTGAGGGAAGGGAATGCTTCTCACCCACGTGGGGTTGCTGTGAAGGTCAATGTTTTGCAAGTCTCTGATGTCCTCAAATGTCAGAGGAACCAAGGAAGTAACAAAGCCTAGAGAATAATCTTTTATTACATAGATGTTAGTGTCCATTCTTGCGATTTTTATTGCTCTACACATCTTGCCTGTATTTTTGATACATTCCCTGTGCCTGCTCCCAAAGATTGTGCTCTGGAAAGAAGTCACACTGCTTCTCATTGTGAGGCCCTGGCTCTTCCTGCACAACAATAGGGATGCCCAGGATGATGATCAACATGACAGCATCAGCTTCCTTCTCAACTCTTTCGTTGCTTCAGGAATTTATAAAATGCAGGAATCCATCTTAAAGTCATAAATGCATACCCAATGACACTGTTTTCATGTCTCTGAACATATTTTTAGGCTTACTTGCATGGGTGAATATGGTCAATACCCACACTAACAACTTAATTTTCAGTGGCTTGCGTACACATAATGGCCAACAGCATGGACCTCTGTTAATATCCCATAAAGTTCTGTGCTTGTCACCTGCACAACAAAAAATGTGCATATGATTTTTTCTCAGATGTTCAGATTTTAGTTTACTTTGTAAATTCTGTATTTATATCTAAGCTTTTAGCTTTAGTTTGATATTGATCTCCTAGGGCACTCCATTGCAGTGAGATTTGGATGTATGGAATGTGACATTTCCATGCATCTGAATTTCAGAATGGCTAAATGTATACATTCTGGAGGTAAGGAGACTACTGAAAGATTCCTGAAGTCCTCTGGGGTCTGAGTTTTGGCAGCAGTTTTGTCCTCCGATGGTAAAGCCTGAAAAAAGGAAAACAGAGGTGAGCAGATAAACCTGGAGTTCTTTGGAGGCTGACATTAGCTCAGTAAGGATGATCTCCATCAGCTCCATCTGTACTCAGTGAGGAGAGGGCATTTGTCCTCCCCACAGGGACTCAGCAGTCAGATTAGGCTTCCCTGGGGAATGGTTTTCTCTCCATTGACTGGAGACTGTTTAGACACACCTGATTAAATTTGCCTTGATGAATATTCTTTCTGATGGACTAATCTAAGAGCTGAGTTCCAGTCATTAGGAAAGCTGATATGTGAATGGTTTCTCTATATCTTGGGCAACTTACTCTAAAGATGGGCAAATTAAGCAGCATTATGAAGTTCTTTGTAGCTCATTTTGCATTAGGGTTGTGTAATTCTGAGTGGACTTTGATCCATATTACCATAGACAGGATAGTTTAATGAATGCAGGGGAAAAGAGGAATAAGCATTAAGGGTAGGGAGATGGAAGGAGAAAAGTCTTATTTGAACCACTGGATTTCTGACATGAGATCTTCAATTTGTATTTTTTCCTCATTAAAAAAGAGATGCATGTAATTTTCATTTACTGAATGAAAATGGAAATGTGGAAAAAGCAGTCTGGTAACTGAAGATGTCCATGGCAGAAAAACTAGCTAACCCTCACTGCACTTCAGATGGCAGTGGTTCAATATCTGAAATTTCTGATCTCATGTGGCCTTGTGGATTACAAGAGGGTTTTTAGGAAACAACCTGAGCTAGAATGCTGGGTACTAAGGGCACATTAAATACAAAAAGGTAGCTCAGGTAATGTTGTGATTGCAAGTAGAAAAAAAAAAGGAAAATGCAGTACAAATGCATTCACAGTATACCTATTACACTTTATTTACACAACTACTGCTGCTGATTTTTTTTGCAAAAGCAACCGGGGAAAAAACACAGTGAGGTTAGGTTCAGGAAGGTAAGAAACTTGCTGAAGGTAATCCAAGAGCAGTGGGAAGTGAATCCAGGTTGTAAAACATAGATTCAGTGCTCAGTCCATTTCCATATTCCAGCCACTCTGATTCCTATTTCTTATGGGAGTTCAGTGTTTATGGCAAGAAACTTGTTGTCAGCTCAGAAAAAAATTAAGAAGTTGGGATCTACTTGTAGAAAAGCTTTTAAATAATCTGATTGTTGCCCTGTGGACAATTGAAAACTTAAGGCATGCACAGCACTTCAGCTGAGGTGCTAACATTTCAGTTTAATGGTAATTTTCTCAAATGTACATCATCTCAATATATATTAAGTTCTGTTAGAGACAGCTGCATATAAAAAACATTATTGCAGTAAAATTTTCTGAAATTATACAACTATATAAGTGTTTAAAGCCAAGATAAATGATTTGAATTATTTTAGTGAGTATGTGTAAGTTCTTACTAATCAGACCCCTGCCTTTTTTTCAACCATGTCCAGTGCACCATGAAAGGAATACATGCATTTATTCCTTTTATGATCTGTGTGAATATCTGCAAAGTTTGTAGTTTTCATTTTTCTCACTTTGATTTATGTAAATGTAATTGGATGAATGATTTGAAAGCATTTATATTGCCCATTCCCTACTTCCAACAGTTCCCATTCAAAATCAGGTCTGTGTGTCTTCCCATCAGCACACATTACACTGAGATATGTGGATTCTTCAGAATCAGAATGCTAATAGGAATGTGTGTGTTTCATTTTTTTGTTCTACTCGAGAGAATTTATGTCTGAATTTTGTATTATAATTTACATAGTGTAAAAACAAAATTATACTGTTTCCATAGCATAATAGACTAATTAAAAGTTGAAACTAAAATGTTGATAGTGCTATAAATGAATCTATGAAAAACAGTGTTGAGATCTCCAACCAATCTTAATTCCTTGAGAAAAAACATAAAGAAAAGATTGAAAAGGAAATATTTCACAATATTCAATGTATTTAGAACAGTTCAGTTTTCACATTCTAGCACTTTAGGTGATGAATTCAGAATTTGTCTGTGGTAAACAAGACCTTAAAGATTCAAATGCATGTTGCATTTTCTAGATTATTTGTAGATATAGATATATGATATTTGCACTTAGAACATGAATAAAAATGTAACTGCATATTGAGCACCAGTTTTATTCTTTATTTATTTACTTTATTTATTTATTTATTTTATTTATTTACTCTTCTGAATTTTAGGAAAAAAAAACATTGCAAGCCTTTAACAATTTTTTTCAATAAGGAGCACATAAAGGAAGCTAGAATGTGAATAATTATGCTCTTTTCTTTAGAGTTTCATACTGCTAGTACTGGGCTTCTTCAATAATGGCTAAAATAATCCCTTAATTCTGTATTTCTTAGACTTTTGACAGTTCTGCCTATAAAATGATGCTACTGAGTACCCATTGCTGTGGCCTCTGCTGTCACTGTTAGAAGTCAGGTTATGTGAGGGCTACTGACAATGACAAGGCTTGCAAGCTGCTTATGAGTTCCATGCCACATGTGCAAGGAAAGGTTAAAAAATTAATCATGACCTGAATCTGTGCCCATTTTCCCAAACCAAGTTGTTGCAGCCAGTGAGAAGCCTCTTTGGGATGTAAAGTGACTTGTACATTGCAGCAGTTTTCCAGGACATAGCAGGAAAGAATTGGGTTATAGTGATGGACTCGCAGGGTGGCTCCTGACCCACTGAAAAAGCAGGACCATAACAAGGCTCATTTTTTCTTCTGCTGTATTTCATCACCCAGTCAAAGCCTATTCCTGGTGCTCACAGTCTTCATCTGTTGAGGATGATAATCAGAGCAAAAGTAGGGCTCCAGCACACATCTAAATGTCCATCATTATACCTAAATTATCTTTGTTGAATACGTTATTTTAAAATAATGTTGAATTTCTTCTTGCTATTGCAAATATTTGAAATCTTTTTCTTAATGTAACTTCGCAATCTATGGTTTAATATGAAAAATATTGAAATTGCCTGCAATCTTAATTATCTTTCAAACTAGCAACATAAAACTAGACTGAGTTTATTTTCCCAAACTTAAATAATAGAAAAACCCTTCTAAAACTCTCCAAAACTTTGTATACCATACATCAGAATCAGTTTGTGGAATTACTCCTGTCTCTGTACTATTATAGTTGCTAACATACTGCTCTTGAAGATGCAGCATAAAATTACATGTTAAGTAATGATTTAGGTTTTCTTGTTATTCTCGTGAATATGTGAGCCTGTAGTTGAAAGACATTATGGTTAATCTCTGAATTTAATCCTTTGCAGGAATAAAAAGTAGAGGGAATCAGCATTATTTGGCTTGCTTATGCCAGATGACAAGTACTTGAGCGTTCCTGCACAGAAACAGGCTGCCAGATATGCTTTTACATCTTCCTTTTCTAAAAAATCGAGTGGACAGTGAATAAATATTTGAAGTGGTTCCTCTTTTTGTGTTTCAAAACATTCAGCAGAATAAAAGCATAGTACTGGAAAATCTTTAGCCTCTTTAAATTCTAAATCAGATGCAACATTAGTAAAACTTTTTATTTAAACAAAGCAAGCCAGCTGCTCTGTTATCTGCCAAGCAAGTTGCATAGGGCTTTCTCTTACAGTATTTTTTTGCAATGAAGGATGGGTGTGAAATTCCCCTGCTTGTCCCTCCCTTGTTCCTCATGTCTCCTTCCTCCCCTCACAGTAATTCAATAACCTTCCCTGCTAAATTTAGATAAAGTCTTCCAGATCCTGATCTTTAGTACTGGAAAAAGTATATTATAGCACATCAAGTACTGGGCACTGTATTTACCCAAGGCCACTTGAGATATTATTCATATTTCTTTCAAATACTTGTCTAATCCTCTGCATTTTGGAATCTTACGTTTTTCTCTGTCAACTTAGAATTTGGAAGAAATCTCTCCGTTTCAGTTTGTTGTGTTGTTTTTAAAAATAGTTCTTCTTTTAACCAGAGTCTCAAACTATCTTAATGTCCTAATCTTTTTGCGTATTTTATTACTCTTCAAATTGAATCAGTTGGAATTGCTCCAAATAAATCTTCTCTTCCCTTCAACTGGGAAAAGGAAGCATGTTGCATAGGTGAGGAATTAACAATTTCAGAACCTCCTTCAGAGTGTGAGGCAGTCTGGAATATCATCTGATCAAAAGGTGTTCTAGGGATAATTAATCTTTGTTACATGCAGGATATAGTCAATGCTGTTTGGGCAATGTTTCGTGGCATCTCTTCCTCCAATTTTTGCATTCTGAAACCCCATCTTAATTATGGTACATGTTCTGAGTCTGATGAATTACAGTCACAAATTCACACTGAAGTCACAGAAGATGTGTTCTCATATCATTTGGAAGTTAACCCCATTTTGTCATTCAAAGAGCTTTTAGAATAACAGAGACATTTTGATGCTGCTGGTCATACAACACAGGTAGCAAGAACACAGTCCCCTGCACTACATGTGACTTTTTTAGGAAAGACGAGAAGAATTTGGTGTAAAATTTTGATAGGACTTATTTACACATTCTCTAGTTGAGCTTCCTTATTACTGGGATTGCTACTTGTATCTGTAGGCATACTACAAACTCACCACTTCAATACTGTTCAATTGCGCTTAGAATTATTAATTTAATAAAATTAGCATCCAATGCTAATTTTATTCTATGTATCTTGTTTGGTTGTGTAGTCAAACATTTCATTCGCAGTTCATCCAGACCTTTCTGACTATTATGTGTGATGAGAAGTATAAAACTTCATCTTGAAAAAAAATTAACTTCCAAATTGTGGACATACTGGGATACTCACCTCTGCTAAAAGAGAATAAGTAATGAGAAATTAGAGAGGAAAATATTCACCCACAATGCACATCATAAATTCTGTCACCTCAAATCAGTGTGTGATGGATTTCTCAAAAGATGTGGTGGATCTGCCTGTATAAGACTAAATTGGACCACAATACCCAAACCCTGTTAGAGAAAAAAAAGCTAAGAAAAGATCCTCACATTTTTCTGACTATCATGGTCCTTATTTTTCAAGGACTAAAGTCAAAAGTATTATTGCATAACTGTTATAGGACTTTGTTCTAGAACTGAGCTTTTCTGGGTTAAAAGACATTTCATTAAAGTCTACCAAAGACTAGGATGAGCTGAGCTTCCATGAAATAGTTAAAGCTGTCAAATGTGTTGACACTTAAAGCAAACTTCTGCTCACCATAATGGGCCTTGCCTTACAGGTGGAATCTATCCCGTGGAATTGTAGATTTTTTTAAAGATCAGTATCTATAAAGCAGGTTAGTTGGGCTCCTTTTGCAGTCAGAATGGAAGATGGAATGACAATCATCAAATTTAAGTGTCTTTAAAGATGACTCATGATCTAGAAAAGGCTATTTATCTCTAGTGATTCTAAAGCAAAACTGAACAGCTCTCTGGGATGTATGTCCAGAATTTGGTTGACTTATCAGCCTGGATTATTAATTACTTACGCTAATTCCATGTGTGTGTGTGACTCTGATAAAAAAATTCACCAATTTGAGGTTTTCTTGTGTCTTTGATCTGTAACTCTAACTTTGATCTCCTTGTGTCTCACAGTCAGATGATGAATACTGCAAAAACATCAACTCAACTGATGTTTCATTTTTTGTCAGTCTCATGATCTGTAACTTCCAAACAAGCAATGAGAAGTAGGAAATAAGACGATGTTACCAAACCAAGTGTTGGGAAGTCCTGAATTTACTGACTATTTGAAACTCTGAACTTGTGAGATGTGGAGGTTCCTAACACTGTGGTCTTGCTCTCACAACTGTGCCCAGGCACACACACGTTCATATATACACAAATAAATGCACACACACACACATATACACACATCCACATGTACTTGCAATTTCCCAGAATAGTACATATTTACAGAAAATGCTTGACTGCAGGACAGTTGTGGTAGGATTCACACCCCATACTTTTATAACTGAGAGTGGGTGGCTTACAACCTTTGCTAAACAAAACAGCATTTTAAGGAAGGAATACGCGACAACATTTGGCTTTCCATCCCACAATACACTTTTACCTTTTTCTGAATATTTTTTGCATATAGCACAACTGCTAAAATCCCAGTTGTTTCCTATTTGCTTTGTTGTAGAAGTTTGTTATGTACATATGTTTTCTTGATTCAGATGGCACGATAAGGACTGGTTTAAATAATGTTGGGGTTTTTTATTTTCTCATTAATGGAAATTATCTCCTTTAAGGAGTTTCATGGCCAGTAGCAATGTCACCTTTGTTTAGTGTATTTGGGGGTTCATTCCTTGTTCAGATGCCTAGAAGGTCTCAGCACAGAAAAATGTTGCCTAATCTTTAACAGAACTCAAAATTCTTGCTGAGAAGTTGAAACAGGATTAGAAAACTCAGTATCTGATCCTTTGTGGACAGCTGCTTCAAAGGACCTATACAAAGCTGGAGGAAAAAATGAGTGAATGAACAACCTTGAAATATTTACTGTTCAATGAATTTGAAGGGCGGGGGGCGGGGGGGAATGATGAGGCATTCCCACTCCTGAAAGGTAATACTATTCTCTTGTTTTATTAATAGTAAAAATATGGTACTTTGACATTGCTTTTGTTTGATAGAAGCTGGGGACACCAATTTAAGTATTATACCATATAAATATGTGTGTGTGTATATATATATGCACATACATGTGTGAAAGTGATAGATAAAAGCTTAAAAAGTTCTATTTATTTTTCAATATTGTCTTTTTTCCTCAGGAATACTTCAATTCCCTCTAAAACACATTCAATAACTGGATCAATAACTATCATATAGTAAATACAAATCATTAAGAATCATTCTTTTACACAGTTTACACTATCACTGAGTGTCTTGGTAGCAGCTTCTCTCAGTTTTAAAGCAGTTCTGGTGCTTGAGTTCTTGTCTTGGCTCTCTGGATCAGATGGAGATGTGTATGTCCTGATAAAAATTCAGACTTGGCAGGGAGTGATTCCCTCATCATACAATGTGTACCTATCCTGTGCCTGAATTTATTTACCCAGCCACTATTTGCAAAGACCTGTGCAGTTCTCCTATTTCCTTCAGTTTCTTCTCTCCTTTTTTTTTTTTAAAAAACACCGACTTCAGGTTTTTATTGATAAATGTTTTCATTATATATTTCCTTTGCTCATCTTCTGAAGGCATCTTAAAGGATAACCTGTTCCATAGAGTAAACTACAGTTTCATAAAAATTGGTGAGCTTGAGTGTCTCCAGGTGACCATTTTGTCACTGAGACAATATGATCCAAAGGACAGAGCTTAGGACACCTTAAAAACCCAGAGACTCAGCCAGTGTTATCCATGCCGTGTTGTGTTTATATGAGCTCCTAAATGCAAGGGAAACTTTTCAAACACAAACCAAAAACCAAACGCGGCTGTTAATATTTTATTTGGCAACTTCATTGAGTTGCTGTATGGAGCCAGTTAAACTCAATGTGGAGGAACAATTCTTGAGAATGAGGATCCCAATAACAAGGCATATCCCTTCCTGTGTGCATGGTACTGGGCTTTTAATTGCATTTAGTGCAAAGGTAATAAGAGCTTGCTAATAGATTAAGGAAAAATAATTGTTGAAAACAAAACCCAGTCTCGAGTCAAAAGTTCATTGATTTTGAGTGGATTGTAAAAATATTTCAGGGGAGGCCTTAAATTCTTCGGTGGATTGCTATTTATCTATGGTCATGCACATGGTAAATAATGGTATTAAATAAATTACTCTCCTGTTGTGTTTTATAATACAGCAAAGCCTCCCAGCTATATAAACAACACTTTATTTTTCCAGCATTATGGAATAAAATGGAGAGATGGCCTTGTGGGTTGACTATTTGAGGTTCATGGCTGAGCAGCAATTTCCAAAGTTGAGCCTAACTGTGATGATAAGTTATGACTTTTGTAATGCTCACTCATGCAAAATAAGGCATCTTTTGAACAACCTGTGCACATTACATTTCATATTTGGTAAATTTTGTGTATTTCCCATCATGTTGGATAGAACTGCCAGTGTTTTAAAAAAGCAATTTATTTTGTCGACTTTGAAGTAGCTGCTGCATTAGTAACCCTGCCACCTTTGAAATTAAACAGGATTTTGTCTGCAGTTTGAACACTCTGAAGTGTCCTTCTATTTTTAAATCTCATATGCGTATTTGAAATGCCTTCCACTCTCCTGCAAATGGGTTTTGTTTAATGATTGCTGTTGTCTCTAAATGGGTCTTGGCATTTTTATTCCATGTGTGATGAAGCAATTATTTTTGCTAATTGAATGTATAGGGAATGACTTGAGACAGGGAGCAAACAACATCACATAGTCATGGGCACGTTAGGATTGAGAAGGTAATCCAAAATATGGCATAGCAGCCTTTGTATTCCATCTTGTAACTCTCCCACTATGTAAGTAATTTTAATGTCTTTGACCCAAAGGCTTTATTACTTTCTCAAAGCAGTAGTGAGATATTCACTTTACATGTGTGCAGCTTGCAGAAGAGATGTCCTAAGTAATGTTTGCCAAAGCACGCTGGTTTTGGTACACTGCTTATTATCATTAACTGCTCAAATACTGCCGGTGTGTACAAATAATAGAAAAATAGATGTGCTGTCAGATCCTTCTGGTTACCTGAGATATTTCACCACAGAATCAGAGCAAAGGAAGGAAAGACTGCTTTGAGTCAGACCTGCAGGTCTCAAATACTTGCAAAAGCAGTAGATTTTTGTACACGCTGGGAAGAGAGAAATGTCCCCATCTTTTCTCTCCCAATCCTTTGCTGACTTAGCTTAGAGCACTGTAAAAAGTACCTTACTGTCACTCCTTCCATGCTGATCATCACCCAACATGACAATAAATGAGTTTCAGGCTAAATCAACCACTTGGTTCCTACAAAGAATCTTAAAAACATACTGATTTCTACTGAACTGTACTGATGAAAAAACTAAAGAAAGAAGGGAACTTACTAATTGCATAGAAATTGAGCAGTGAGATAGGAAAGCTTTGGGAGGGGAAAAAGTTAACAAGAAAAAACTGAGCTACACTTTAGAGAGCTCTTGCTCACTGAGCCCCATTCAATGCACATCTGTTGCCAAGGAAGGAAACCACACTAGGTTTACTGAGACTGGCAAAATAAGTAATATTTGAAAATACCATATGGATAACATTAGTCACTTGCTACTGGACAAGGTGAACTAAGAGGTTAATCTAGTATGGAAAATCTCATTGATAATGTTGGCATGTGCTCCACAAAATTGGCTGCCCAAGGAACAAAGGAAGCATTGTTTTTACTGTGTGACACCAGAGACCCAAAACAGTCCAAAATCCAGTTACTGAAAGATAGTACACACCAGATTGGAGGTATTTGCTAAAATTGCCTGTGCTGGACACTACTGTCCTAATTTCCCTATATAATTGCTGGATTTGCATTGTGGTGTATACATCACTAAATTTCATAAAACTGTGAAGAAATTTGATCAGCTTTGTTGAAGAGTTTTTTTTGTATTAAACCTTGTAAAGTACTAATTGTGAAAGAACCACAAAAGAAAAAGACACAGAATCCCTTTAAAATATGTCAACAAATCAAGCAAGGGCAAAAATCTGGTGACAAAAATTGCATTTATTTTTCTGAACAGGCAAAAATGGAATTTTGCTGTAAGCTTAGCTATGCTTTGCCATCACTTAGCACCATTATTACTGCACTAATATAGCATAACTCTTTTTGCAAATGTATTTCTGTTAATTTGATCACCTTTGGTAACATTCAGATCTCTCTAGGGATGTTGATATGTCCTGGGCTGAAATGAATAGTGTGTGCAATTGTGGTTTATAACTCATTTTAAAATTATTTTCTTCTTCAGATGATTAAAGAAACCTATATGGATGGTTTGAATTCTCCCTTCCCCATGTGATGGGGTTTGGAATAAGCACAAGTAAAAATTGGTCAGCATCCTTGCAGTGTGCTGTCTGGCTGTGGGAGGGCTGTATTATTTTGACTGCCCTGTCAGAGGAATAATCCTCCACTCAGAATCAGGTGAAGTGTCCCTAGAGCTGCAGCACAGTGTATCTGCCACCAACCTGTGAATATTATTGAATCCCCAAATTCTTGGAGGTTGAGTGTGTGTGTGTTTAACAGCCTCTTTGAAAACCTCAGGACTAAAGATTGGACAAGTCATCGTACTCTTAAGTAAGATATTATGGCTGGTGGTTTTTTTCATCTTCCATGTGATAATCATAGTCTTGTTAGATTTCCACATTCCCATGGAAATGAAGTTAGGATGTGCACAGAAATACTGCCGTTCATTTTGTATTCTTTCCAGTGCACTTCTCATCTACACATCATGGAGCAGAAAATGAGAGGCTTGCACTCCCCTAATTCTCACAGGGGATCATTAGGATTCCCCACTGTTGTTAAATCATGTGCTGTCCCATTGATGTGTAGTCAATTGATGGGTAATTGTGTTTTGTGCAGTAGATCTTGCTTGAGTAAAGCAGTGTGTTGGCTTTAGTTATGAGAAACTGGTATGGATTTTAAGCTCTTAAATGAACAACAGATCATTCTGTGCCTCACAAAGTATAAGCACTAAATATGGGGGAAATAAGTAATGGAGAAAAGAACATTTAAAATTTATGTTTACACACAGACTTTTGTATGGAAGAAGTATATCAGATGCATGGCCAATCGGCTTATTTTTCAATTTTTGAAATGCTGGAATGAGTTTATAAATAAGATTCTAATGCCAGTGCATTAGAGGGGCTGCCTTAGCTGCTGGAACATGCCTGTCAGAACACACTGGACTGAAGTTCCTACTGTGAGCTGCGGAGCTGCAAGGCCTGAGCAATGCCAGGGAGAACAAATGAGTGATGTGAAGGAAAAAATTTGTCTTCAGACTTTCTTTATTGTGTGTGCCTCATGCTCTAAGCTGCAGTCATTAGCCCATTGTGGGTGAATGGAGCAGGGCTCTGGTGGAGCCATGCTGGGTATCCAGGTCTCTGGATAATACTGCTGAGTGTTTTCTGCAATGTGAGGGAGTGCAGGACCTTGCAGTCTAATTTTCAGATATATATTAGGAAAAGAATCCCTCAGCACCAGGGCATGGTGAGCCCCATGATGTCTCATGGACACAGACCATTATGTATTAAAAAGAAAACCTTAGTTATAAAACAAAACCTCACAAAGCTACAGACAGGCTGGCTGGAGGGAAGGCTGACTTTTCATAGAAGTAGCAAATTCACTGACCCCATCAGCTTCATTTCCTGCAGACCAGCAGGTTGGCCCTGCAAGTGCTTCTGTCTTTGAGGGTTTTTGCAGGAGGGTCTCATCTGCTGGGGGAAGCACTTTTGGCTGTCTAGCCTGGCTTGGCTTATGCTTTGCTGTCACCTCTATGCGGTTTGTTGTGCTATTTTGAAGCTTGTGGTACTAGTCTGAATGACATTCAACCAGGAACCTTCATGAGCATGGGGAAATGCCTCTCTGGTGCTGCAGGGCTGTATTGATTATCCTCAGTGTGAATCTGAGAGTGGCAGCACAGGAAAGGTTGCTTAATATTGTTTTGTGCACGTATGTTTTACAAACAGCTGCCTTGAAGGTCAGCCATTTGCACGTACAGCTTTTCCCTGTTCCCTGCCTGCCTTCAGCTCACAGCCAGGCTGGTTATTATTTACAGCCATTTTTGTGGTTGTGTTTGAGATGAAGACAAGAGGTAGGGCAGGTTACCAGTGAAAGCTGATGAGGTTGTTATGATGAGACATTAGCTAGGGGTAGGAGAAAAGGGAGAAAATGACACATTCACTTGCTTGTCTGATAATGGTGAGGCAGTTTCTGTTTGCGCACATACAACGCTGGCAATGCCTGCAGAGTTGTTCCAGCTGCTGTTTTATACAGATGCACCATGGTATGAAATGATAAAATTTGCTTGTAGCAAGTTTTGCTTCCTCTTATTGTAATACACATTGTATGAATGTACAACTAATGTGTTCTATTATAGAACTCAATTTTCAGTGACCCATAGATTTTTTTAATGTGCACCAGCTCTCTCAGAAAAGGCAGGCACAATTATTTTAATGTATTTTTCAGCAAAAGCAAGGGAAAAGGGTGTATTGTGATGAATTTTGTATATAAAAGTACATCAGAAAATAATCAGAATTAAGAAGACTTAATCATCTGCTTTATATTTTTTGTTTCTTTTCTTTCTTATATAACTTCTATATCCTTTTTTCCTGGTCCTTGTCTAAAGATTGGAAAATTCATAGCAAAAGATATATTCAGTCACAATCTGATCTTAACTGTGTAGGCAAAATCTCCAGACGTTCAAACACAGAATTCCTTCAGTTTAGTGACTCCATTGTTTAAAAAACTCTTAGGAAAGATGAGGCAGATCTGTAAATGCTCAGTAAGATTAAAAGGGTCCAAAAGGTTGAACTGAAACCAAATCCTTAATTTGGCCACTAAAGCTGAATTCATAATTCCTCTGTGAAGGAATTCTTTTTGCTGCTGTAAGGTAAAGAAGTACTAAATATTACTGTATCATCACTGATTACTAAAATGGAAGTAAAAGCCAAGTATGCATCCTTTATGAGAAGGCAGAGGAGCACTTCAAGAGGTTGTTGATATTAAGACATTTTTATTCCTTGACAGACAACTGTTAACACCTGGTAACAGAAAATTTGGGCATATATGCCAAATAAAATTACTTCCACATTGTTCATTGTGGCATTTTCAAGACCTCTACTAAATCTCTGATCCATTCACCACTCTTACTGCCTGCAGAGATCTTTGCCAATACGTGATGAGTCATCATCTGATTTCTGCATTCACATCCTTTGATGTGAACAGGCCACCAAGAGAACTATGGGGTTTGCAGCTTTGTCACAAGTTGCACATGTTAACTTCACAACATGGCTTTAGATGTTAGAAGTGTGAGGAATACAGCCTATTACTGCCTCTTAACAGATACCAGGACTGTCCTGTTCATAGGGATGGGTGTTTATTTGAGCCAGCCATGAAGGTAATGCTTTCTCAACTTGGGAATTCCTGCTTGCTCATCAAACATCAAATACCAAAGTCAACAACAGTGTGGAATTTAGTATTTTCATATTACCATCTTCCCTGTTACTGGTATGGTTTTTTAAGATGTATTTTACATGACATAAAACAAGAGTTGGTTTTCAGTGTAAAACCAGCTGGTAACAGCAGATTGGGAATGCAGGAAAGCAGAGATGAATTGCCCAGGCCTATCAGTTGTGCACCAGAGGGATGTAGGAATTGAAATGCCAGTGTTTGGGAGAGGGGATGATCAATGTGAGTTTGAAGCTTGTCTCTGCCTCACTTCAAGTGACAAAATATTCCTGGCATCAGCTTTGAGAAAGACATTTATATTACCTGTGAATTGGTTGGGGACTGCCTTGCGAGGAACACCTTTTGATAAATTATCGACTGAAATTTTAATCAGTTTCATAGGAGAATTGCAATATTTTTGAAACAAACAGAACCAAGACTCAACATTTCACAGCAAGGAAAAGAAAACAGAAATCTCAGTGGTTTACTCACATTGAAGGAAGGTAACTAAGAGGTACCAAGCCTACCTCACTCCAAAGAAAAAGGTTATTAGAGCAGCTCTTCTACACCTGATTGCAAAAGCTTGGTGGCCATCTGCATAGTAGAAAAACTAAATGAAGGTGTGAAGTATTTTGCTTGGCATACTGTAATGTCAGATACCCATATCTGCAATTTAAGATTATACAACGTTGGGAAATAAAAGCAAAAATAACCCTAAAATATCTCCAGCCTTCTCAAACTAACTGTTGCCTAGGCTAATTCTATTGCATATATATGTAGAATTAAGTATTTTTAAATTACTAATTTTTTTATTGCTCAAATTAAAAAGCAGAAATTCTTGTATTTCCCTGCTAAATATTATAGTCAAGACTTTTACTTAGTCATTACTTACAATCCTTTTGTAGGTAAAATTAGAAATATAGAAACTTGAGCTTAGATTTGTGTCTGTTGGATCTATATACGTATTCAGTAGAAGCACAGGGTCAACTAGGTAGGAATCACCAACCTATTCCATGCATATCATTAAATAGTTCTTGTAGATGCTAGTTGTGAGTCTTTTGTGAGTTGCTGTGTTCATCACTATAACTGGCTTCTCTAGGAACCCCTAGGTTTGTTTAGGCTCGAGAGATGTCCCAACACCTCATGCAGAACCATGGATAAATGATGGAAGGTAGATTTGCACATATAAAGCAAATCTGAAAATAAAATCTGGGCAGAAACACAAACCTGTATAAAGGTATGATTTTATCAGTAACCTGGGTAAGCAGAGTCTAGTAAAAGAAAGGCCTTTGTTCAGCACATTGCCACCTTTTCTGTTATGTCTTAAATTATTTGTACCAGTAACATTTCTCAGAGGGTTGGTGGGAATTTCTGCATGAGCAAGGCTGCAAGATATGGTTCTACTAATGTCAGTACCTTTTGAGATATATGGCTGCTTCATTCTGTGGGAATTTGTACTGATGGGTAGCTCTCCAGAAGCCAGCTGAAATATGCACCCATTTGAATTTACGTTGGTTGTAAAATTGCATGACAGAAATGCAGTATTTCCTGTGAATTATTACTGTAAGCCTTCCTAAGTCTCTTGTCTTACATTACATTTCCTAAACTCACGGCAAAAATGCTGTGCTTTTTAGGCATGTATTTCAAAGGTCAGCATGTAGTTACATCTCAATTCATATATAAGAAAGAAAAATAATAATTGCAAGAAAGTGCTGCTATTCATTGTCTTTTCAATTAATCTTCTTCTTGTTTTTACTCCATTTGCAGCATGTGATTTCAGGGAATGAAGCCAAAGTGGACATTTGCGCCAGCTAGTCTCAATGGCATATAGCAACTCTTTAATTATCACTTAGCTTCTCCTTTATTATGCTCTGTGCTCCTTAGTTTATAAGGATTGCTTTCAGTAAGACATTTACACTCAATATAAATGTACTTGGAGATTAATACCTTGCCTGTTAATTTGTTTTGAGCTTCTCATCTTTATTGTTAAAATGTACATCAGGTAGGAATCTGCATACCCAGTTTTGGCTTTTAACTAATGGTTATTGCTGCCTACCAAGAGTGTGAAGCCATAAAAGATATCTAGCGACAGGGAGGAAAAAATTGTAAATATTATTTGAATGCTAATTGTACTTCAGATTTTTAAACACATCTCACTAGAAACCTTATTAGTCTTTTATGTTCTTGCATTTCTGGGCTGGTGTGACCTGAACAGAGAGAATAAGATTCTGCTGGGGGTGAATATCATTTATATTTCTTATTATTATTGGACTTTCTTAACAGGAATTAAGACTCATTGCTTTAGACACATGCATTTAATAACAGGAATTTGATGTGTGCTGTTCTCAGTGCCCATATGTAGTCTCCTACAGATCAGAAGCAGTGCACAGCTGCAGATATTTGTGCACATGAAGTGCCTTACAGGACCTCTGCCTAACTGTGTGCATTTTACATGCTTTTCTTCTGATATGGATCTAAAGCTGCCAACAACAGCGTGGGAGCAGCAAAAATTAAAAGGAGGGGAAGGAATGTTTCCAATAAAAGTTTTCCTCCCTTGCATAGTCTAAGTGACAGCAAGCATTCCAGCTTTGAGGGCTTTCAGTTGGCATTGTACGAAAATATATTTCAAAGTGGGGACAAAAAGATGATTATAAAGAGGGGGAGGAAAGGACCGTGGCACCGCTGGGCTTCATTCAAATTTGCAGCCAAGGCTGTGGAGAGGGAAGCGATGACAACTGTGGAGTTATGTGTGCGTAAGAGCAAAGTTTCCCACACGTGTTCTCATCAGTGTCACAGTTTGGGGTGCTTGGTAATGGAGGTTTGGGCTTCAGCCAATAGGGAGGCAAGGCCAACCACAAAGTTCAGATCTGGATCCAAATGCCTGTGTGTTTGGGAGTAGTTATGCCTCTGGTTTGAGATTTTACTCATCTTAGCCATGCACAAGAATAAGTGAGAAACATGAACAAAGATGATTTTCAAGTTGCAGCTGTAATACTTTAAGTATTTAAGCCCTTTAGCAGTTTTGATTAACCAGGGGATTACATGAGATTTTCTGTGCCATTTACTTTATTTTAGCAAATTTATATATGACAAGTCCTCTGCAATTTGTACTGCAGATCAGTCTTAAATGAGCCTGAAATTAAGTTTGGAGTAAATACCTTTTGTGCCTCCATATTAGATCTGGTTTAGGGAGCACCTGGTTATCTGCAGAGAGGAGAGTGAGCTCCTACCCTACCCTAAAACCAGCTCCTCATCCATGCTAAGAGAGAAGAGATGGGAGCCACTGTGCTGGCAGTGATGTGGCAGCCACCAGCCAGTGTCACAAAACCATGGGCAGAAATGGCTGCAGTGAGTTGCATCATTGCATTTTGCCAAACAGTCCTGTTTTCTGCTTGGAAGATCTGATATCTACCCCATGTCTGCTGCTGCAAGCATAAAAATGGACATCCTGTGCTCATCTTCCTGACCTAATTGAATGGGTTAGAACATACAGAAGATGCTGGAGACTGCTTAATTTATTTGAACTTGAGAAGATGACCTTGGTTGCTGGAGTTAGTGCAGCAGCAGCTGACAACCTTCTCCCGTTTCTCTTGCACTTCTGTTGTGGCAGGAGCTGCTTAGTTCTTGAAGGTGCTAGAGGATCCCTTCTTCTTGTAAGAAGTCTTTGCTAGAGTCTCACCACCTGAAATCCTAAAAGGCACTTCCTCTTCCAGGAGTTCTGCTTGAGCTCTGGTCCAAAGCAAGTGCAGAAGCTCCATTGGAATGAGACTGGAATTGTTTCAATATTTTCTCATTTTATTCCATTTCTACCATAAATAAAGCCAACACAAATCTAATTAAACAATCTTGCACATATTGATCAGATTTTGAAATTTGCATTTAACACTATAGCTACAGTGGCTTGTGACATATGTAGAATAGACAGGTTTTGAAGAGATTATTTGCTTTGCTGCTGGTGGTTTTGTACAAAAAGAAGCTAGTGGCTCTTTGTAAAAGCTCAGTAACTCAGGGTCTCCTAAATAATTAATGTCTGTCTTGAAAATAGGGCTGTCCTATGCTTCCTTATGTCCTGGTGGTCAGGTCACATGAAGCAGACAATTGAGCAATCACACTGTGTGAGTCTGACAACAGATAGGTCCTTGGAAGCAGTTGTCTGAGCTTTAACAGTTCTTTTGAAAGGGCATAATAATTCTAATGTAAACCAAAGGTGTTGTGTTTTTTCTTCCTTCCTCATACAAAAATAACACGTCTAAGTAGTCCTCATGCTCCTTCTAATTATATAAGCTACTGATTCTGGATTAATGTAGTTCATTCCAATTCAGACTGTTCCTGTGAAGATGCTGTTGACATCAAAGTGATCGTATCTTATCACTACTACTGTATATGATATAATTAAGGAGTAATCCCTTTCAAAATTGGTCATTAGCATTAGCTAGCAATTTGCTAAATTTGCTTCAAAAGGTTAATGCTACAACTATGGTAAACAATAACTAATTTCATGGGGATTTATTACTGTTAAAAAGTATAATCAGTTTCTAATAGCAATATTTAATTTTTTTAAAAAAATGACAGATTGGTTGAGTGCACTCAGATTGCTTTACAATGGATATTTTTCTGGCAGATAAGTAATCCTCTGCTAGTAATTTCAGTTCTGAGTTCTCAGATTTAGCACTTCAATTATGCATTCTTCATTTGTTTTATTAATTGTTTGGTTATATTTGACGATGCTGAACTATACATGCATGCATAATATATGACATATTATTCATGAAATTTTGCAATGTGAGAGGCTCTGGTTACTCATGAGTAATACAGCAACTGTCACATAATAAATAGAGTAAAGTGACTTTATGTAAGCTTGTTCTAAGTTCTTAAACATAATTATCTGAATTGTTGAAAGGAAATAAGTGTTGAAATTACTGTGATGCATGATGTAGTAATTTGAGGAAATAAATTTTTATGCAATAGGTAGGATTGTTCTAAAGGTGTTTATGACAGGGACAAATGAGATAAATGGAGATATTCTGTACTTAATACCAAGGTTGAAGGTGGCTGAGATTGTCTTGCTAACCCTTGCTGTAAATTTCTGCTGCTTTGTTAACTGCAGAAGAACTGGATATAATTACATAGGCTTAGAATTTAGCTGTGAAGAAGTATTGCTGCTGTGTAGAGCTAAAGCTCTTGCAGGACTGGCCCTGCAGGGTAGGAAACACATGACCGATGAATTCTCTGAGTTGCAGTATGCTGGAAAGCCTGATTTCCTGTCTCTTCTGGTCATAGAGCACAATAACCTCAGCTCCATCTCTGTGCTTTCAGATGCAAATATTCTGCCGTGGAAATCTAAGGAAAACTACTGTCTATGGTTTGAATCAAATGAAATGAAAACTGTTTGCTGAGTTGCAGTGTCATTTCAGGTGGTCTTGACGTCTGTGTGGCAGATGTGTGCTGCCCTGGTGGGAGCCATGCACAGGTGTGTTCTTCCCTTATCCTTCACTCCTCCTGTACTGCCTGCTCCCCAAATCTCTGTGCACAGAGATATTCCTGGATTTGGCAAAAGGCTAGGAGTCTGACCACACACTTTGTAGCTGATGGAGAAGGGGAAGTGACAGCCACAGGAGTTACAGCTTCCACAGTTCTCCAGTGCTTAAGGGTTGTAAGTTTTGTACTGAAGTTGACTTTCTTAAAAGTAACATTACATAGGGGCTCAGGGAAATTACATAAGGGCTCAGTGTTGCATTAAATATTTTGAGCCTTTAGTTTCAAAGTGCTTTTTTCTGTATTGAAAGTACTGGGAAAAAACCCACTGAAATTTTCAAAACCAAAAAAACCCCCAACAAATTCAGAACATTTCATTTTCTAAAGCATTTTGGTTTATAAAAACATCACAATTTTTCCTGAGGCTGCATGCTGTTACACTGATCTTGTTTTTAGACAGTAAAATATTTTCCAGTGATTTCTCACACAATACAGGAGTTCTGCATGCAAAGAAGAAGAAATAATGGTTGCAGATAAATTCTGCCACTTACTGAATTCCATAAAATGCATACTGAAGTTCTTTGAACTTGTAAATTTTTTTTTAAATTTCCAACTATTTTTTAAAATCTTCCTTCTTGTTGCTTTGTTTTCCCTCTTTAAAGCAAGTATTAGCATTGCTACATTAGGACCTTTAGCAATTGTTTAAAAAATGTTTAGATAATTCAACCTGTAAATATCAGAAATTAGCATAAAATTATGACTTGAAGTGAAATCACAGAGATCACACAGTAATCCATTACACTTTGTCTATCAGTTTCTTGTTGATTGTTATTCACCTGTCACCAGTCAGTAACTTGACCAGACAAAACCAGACCTGAGTAGAAAGAACATCAACCAATCTACCAAGAGTAACACCACCAAGTTTTTATTAGATTTTATATTTTATTCATAAGCTCTGAACAGTCCCTCTAGCTTCATTAAGACAGGGCTAATACAATATACAGTAATTTCACGACTATAAGGTGCACCCTTTTGAGTAAAATTTTGGCCAGAACCCGGAAGTGCGCCTTATAGTCCGGTGCACCTTATATAATGGACAAAGCTGCGAAATTTGCCAACCTGGAAGCGTGAGCCGAAATGGAGGGGTGGTGCTGCGGGAGCAGGCAGCCGTGACCGGCAGGAGCCACCCGGGGAGGGAGGTGGTGGCCGCAGACGGCCCTGGTTCCCAGGACCCACCCGGGGAGGGAGGACACCGGCGGCCACAGATTCCATTACTAATTTGTTACTTTGTTGCACGCAGTACGGATCCTTGCTGCAAAAAAAAGGGTGTCTTATAATCCGGTGCACCTTATAGTTGTGAAATTACTGTACCTGCTATTTCCTGTGTTTCTGGAGAGAACTAGAAAATAGTATCTGTTCATTTCCTTGCAAATCTCAACATTTTGTCAAGAGAGGAATGCACAACTGCAAGGCTGCAAAGAGTTCATTTATGGAGTCGGTTCTACAAATTAGATCTAAAGATTTAAATAGGTATTCATTTCATTATCATAATTTTGCTTGTTCTTGTGAATTGTGTTTGAAGATAAACTGATGGCCTTGTAAATTAAATAGAGGCTGTTACGGCTGAAATTCATGTGTATTCATTGATATTGGAAGTTACCTTTCAAAAAACTTCAGCCATATTTTAATCTCTTGAACTGCTGCTAATGTATACTCATACTTTTCTCATGTTGCCTTCTGTTAGTAAGAATTAGATTCTACTTTCATTTACTGCAGCTGCAAACTATTGACCCTGTATTTCACTTCCTAGTATATAAAACTGAAATTAAGATAGCAGCATCTAGTTTTTCCTGGTGCGATATACAAAGAAAAGTGACTTTCCCCAAAGTTTCTTGTATGTGAAAGGAACTTTGGGACATTCTAGGAGAGTGAATTCAGTGACTTTTTATAATATTTATTTCACACTCCATTACAGAATTACATGGAACTGGTTTTTTAAGCAGAACTAGCTTAAGCTTGAGAGCAGTGAATCACAATTCAATAGAAAAAGTTCTACACAAAAATTAATTGCAAACATAAAAAGGAACATCTCTGTTGACTCCAGTGGCCTCGTTCATTTCAGGAGACAGAGCAGTCTGAGTCAGTACCTCACTCAGCACAGATGGAGGTATTTTACTCTCCTCTAGTTTCATTCTGTTAGCTATGTGATTCAGCTGGCATCTGTGATTTGGGTTTTGTGCTACAGATCGGGTTTTATCAGTTGCAATGACACATAAGTACTAATTCATCCCTGGGGTGACTTTCCTGACACAGGTGTGCTTGAGATCATGGAGGTGTTATTTTAAAGAGCACATTGTTACACTGGTCATGAAATCACACAGCAGTGTTTGTTTCACAGAGAAATATGTGTGCATGAAATGCAGTTAGTATTGAATAAGTAAGCTTCACTTTGGCAATTTTTATGTATGAAGAGTATGAGAGGAGATCTGTCAGTAACAGATCTGAATAATAAGCCTGAGATGTACCAAAAGCCTAGTGGAAATGCAGTTCCTAGACCTGTTCTCTCATACTGAATGCTAAATGTAGGCTTCTGAAATGAAAGAATAAAATCAGCATTCAAAGCATATTTCTGTTAGGGCTGTTAAAGGATTTACTTTCCATTCACTATCACCGTTTTTGCTCTCACATTTCTCATCTGTTTACCTACAGACTTACCACAGGGCTTCATTGTTGCCCTCTTCTGTCACACAAATCTGCTAGCTAGGAGAAAACCAACAAGAACATTACTGTATTGATTTTCTCTCATGCCTGCAAGTCATGAAGGTTTTGTGATTAATATAAATCAATATTTGTGGTCGAGCAGGAGGTGATTTGCATAACTGCTGAGGAAAGAGAGAACACTGAAACTTTCATTCATTTTTTTTTATTTGGAAATATTTTCCTTAAGAGGACTTCCATTATATCAGGCTTCATACTGTGAAGCTTGAAGATTTTGATGTGAAATTTGCAGAATTTCCTCAGCTGTGACCCCTTAAAATTTTAGCACAAGTTAATTTTAAAGAGTTAGAATCTAAGCTCGATCCCCTGCTTTCTTACTACTTGTCAGAGGAGAGGTGTGATAGAATAGAATAGAATAGAATAGAATAGAATAGAATAGAATAGAATAGAATAGAATAGAATAGAATAGAATAGAATAGAATAGAATA
>PYHW01009916.1:13975765-14003533 GCA_013186435.1 Turdus rufiventris | reverse complement strand
ATAGAATAGAATAGAATAGAATAGAATAGAATAGAATAGAATAGAATAGAATAGAATAGAATAGAATAGAATAGAATAGAATAGAATATTTCAGTTGGAGTGCAATGAATATCTTGTCCACCTGGCTGACCAAGGACAAACCAAGACAAAGCTTGTAGTTAAGTTCGTTGTCCAAATGCCTCTTAAACCTTGGCAGGCTTGGGGCATCAACCATCTCTCCAGGAAGCCTGTTTCAGTGTTTGACCACCCTCTCAGTTAGTTAAAAAACGCTTCCTAAACCACCAGATGAAGGGTATTAAATCGTTCCTTGAAAACTCAGTTGTACATGGTGTATAGGTCCAAGGTGAAGGAGTGTATGCAGTGATAATGCTGGGCTTTCACAGGCAGGAAAATTGCAATCCTAGAAATACAGCTTATCTGCTCTCCTCTGTAATAACAGGAGGTCCCGTTCACCACTATTTCCTTTTTGCTTTCCTCATGTCCTCAGGATTCTTTTGAGTCTCTCTTTTACCAACCCTCTATGAAGAGATTGAAAAACAACAACTGTAAACTTTGAAATTGTGACTAATAACTTAATGTGTTAAAGCTATGTGTTTATATGTTAAATGCATACAAGTAAGTATAGTATAAGAGCATTTTGCAAGCAATGGAGAAAAAATTTTCATATGAAGTCTTTATAGATATTATAGATGTGATTCATAGTTCAAGTTTCAACTATAAATTGTATTCCTTCTGTACTTTTTCAGGAAAAAAAGAACTATTGCTGTGAACTTGGTGTATAATCATTTTAAGGCATAAAAAAAACTGTATGGATTTTGAGAACTTAGTTACTGATTTTAAAAATTGAAAAACTCCACAGCACAATCCTCTTTCACCCTTTTTTCAACTGCTTGTACAAATTATGCTGGAAAACTGTCCTGCCACACATGTGGCATAATTTACATTCAGCTTTGCAATATTTCAGTTTGCTCACTGTTACGATTGGATTTCTATCAACAAATCCACCTTTTAAAAGCTTCACATGGTAAGCATGTAAGTAGCTCAGTGAAAACAGGTCTTTCTTATGAGCTAGTAACTGAGCATACTCAAAATATATGGTGGTTCTGTATTTCTTTAAAGTTTTACATTACTTGAAGAAAACAGTATTGCAGCTCAATCTTATACTTTTGGGGATACAGATGTTTTTCGTATGTCCAAAGAACACAGCATAGCAAATGGTCTATCACAGCCTGTCTTTGGACCTGGGTGTGTAAAATTTCAGCGACCACAATGATAGTCTTTGGCAGTTTTTTGTCTAGGAAAAATGTCACTCCTAAACAGACATCAGCAATGTAGAGAATCTCCATTTCACATTTAGACGTATAGTTTTCAAAGTAAAGGAATCAAAAGGGGAAGTGCTTCCATCCAGCCTGTCTAAAGTATGAACTAAGGAAAAAAAATTCATCAACTTTACGGAGATGTTTGTATAAAAGGACTCTTTTGGCTCTTTATTTCTTGGTGTTAGAAATGAATGTTTGGCACAAGTAGTATTCATTATTAGTAAAGTCAGACTGCTTATATTTTTTGATAGAATTAAGGAAGAAAAATGCAGGTGAATCTTTGGAAGCCAATACTGCATTCACTGATGAAAATTGTAGAATGTGCAAATTATATGTTACACTAGATAGTGATTTCCTTTTAATGCTGAAGATTTTTATTTGGTAATTCTTGTATTTATGTAATTTGTGTGAACATTGTAACAACTGGTGTGGCAACAACTTTGTGCATGATTGCTGGAAAACTCAGTGTCTCAGAAACAAGGAATTTGCCTGGCACTGAGTCCCTGGTTATCTGATGCAGAAACAAGGTTTGCATAAGTTCCAGCAGTTCACATGAGTAGTTTGACCAGTAAATCATGTGTAGTTTCATTGCTCTTGTTCTGTACTTGTCTTTTGATATGCTGCTATTCGTCCCTGCCAAATCCTTGTCAGTCCACTACTTTCTGAATGACTACCTTGTCTTCTGCTTTTGAATAACAGCAGGGGCAGGTGGCTGTGTAGTTTCCAATCAAGAAAGAATGCTAATGAATTATAAGGAACTCCTGACTTGCATTTAATAGCACCGTGACATGTTATAACAGCCTGCCAAACACAGCATTTCTTATAAATCACACTTCAAGGGGCAAAAATATCCACCTGTCATATCTGAGGCCTCTGCAAAAGTCAGCGTTTGAAGATGGTATGATTTACTCCATCTTGCAAAGTACCCTCTTATGATAAATGTTTCTTCTTTTAATGGATAAAATAGGAGAATTTAATATTTTCTCCATTCTGCCCAACCATGACAGCATCATGCACTTTATTTCATTTTTGGAAACACTCTATTGTTCTCTTACAAGAAGAAAATCCTTTTCCGGGATGGTGTTTGAATAATAATTGGCAGCATGCCTGAAGTATTGACATTGTCTCATCAGGACTTCATACACCGGCATGTCCATGCAATGCCTAATCTTTCTTAGCAAGTTATTGATTTTATGTAAGTTTGTTAAATACTGACAGTTTTTACATACTCATTTTTGTGGTCATACAGATGACCTGGAGCCATGACATACCATTATCTGAAACCCTATAAAGACTGATGATTTATATCCTAACAAATGGTGGCACAATTCTTAGATGTAACACAGGGAAACACATACTAGCTCTTCACAAGACAGTGATGTGTAAATCAAACAGATAAGGTGATTTTCTGGGCTAAAATAGGGAGTGTTTGTTTCAGAATTTATCCTCAGGCCTTTGGGCAAGGAATTATTAATCATTTTTAGCTTTCAAAGGATTGTAAATAAAATAAATTTGCTTCTGCGATTTGACCTGATTAGCAGATATCAGTACAGATTTTTTTTTAAGAGGTCAAGTCATCAGAGAGTTATTTCTGTCTTACAAGTGAAATGAGCAGGAAGGAAGTCTCAGCACTCTGAGGGAATGTTCAGCCATCTTAGAGCTTTCTACATATTCTGTTATATGCTTGTATAAGAGATCTGTACAGCTCTGTGAGATACTGTTTGGATTCAGGGAAACAAGAAAGACTAAATCCCCAGCTGGTATAAATCAGCCTTGCTTTACTGAAACAGTAGAGCTGTGCACTTGCTCTGTACCAGCAGACAAGCTGGGTGAAATCAGACATTACAAAAAGGAAGCTTAGGTGCATACAGGTATTATTTGGTATATATATTAGTGGACCTTACTAATATAATCCCAGTGGCTCATATGTTAAAATGAAATTAATTAATTTTTTAAAATGTAAAAGAAATTTTAAAATAGAAAATTAAAATTAAAAAAGTAATGCCGTAGCTCTGCACAGCTGTCACTAAAAGCACAAACCTTGTCTTCTATTTTGTTTATATATTACTTATTCCATAATTTATTTCAAACTTTGGTGTATGTTTATGTTAGGAATAATATATTTAAACATAAAATTGTACCTTTTTTTTTTTTTTTTAATCATACTCCTGCTTTATGTGATCAAAAATCCTCTCTGGCCATATTGCCTAGTTTCTGTCATATTGCCTACCATTATTTAAGCAATGCATAAATTCTCCTGCATTTGCACCAAAACATCCCCCCAAAAAGAAACAAAAAACCTCAAGCAAAACAAACAAACAAACAAACAAAAAACCCGTAGAGAAATAGAGAAAGAACTGAAATCCAAAGAAATAGAGAAAGAACTAAAATGCAAAGGAAGGAGAACTGTTGTCACTTTCACTTGTTTTCCAGTGAGCTCTTCAGGATTAATCTCAATTCAGTCTTTATTCTTCCTAAACCAGGTGGGGATTCTTAAGGGTTTATTCAGAGAATGTTGTGTGCAGGCAAAAGAAGGTCATGCTTGCTTCTTTTCCAAGGTCTCATTATTCTGACCACTCCTGAGAAACATCCCTTCTTAACAAAGGATGTTTTCCAGCACAAAAGACATCATTGACTGTGAAAGCCAGTTACACCTGGCAAACAGTATTTCCTGTTGCCCTCCCCATTGCCCTACCTTTTGGACTGAGGCAAGTGTTGGCTAAGTAGGGGTTTGATGTGTAGAAAAGGGAGGTGGCTGACACAGATTCAAAAAGAAAGAACAGGACACAAAAATAAAATGTGTGAGTGCACACATCGTGAGTTAATAGTAATAAATCTATGCAATGAACTCCATGTGTTCAAAGATGATGAAAAAATACTTTAAATATTTTTCAGCTTCCCTATAGAGTTATGCTTTTCTTATGTCAAACCTTGATCTATAGTTCTATGGAGGAAAGAAGCATTTGCAATGTTAAAACAACCCCTTTCACTTTAGATTTAAAACAGGATGACAGAAATACAAACATTGTATTAACTCATATTGATTTCTCTTTTCTTTTGGATTGAGAGGAACAAAAGTAATAAGAAATCTTGAATTTCATTTCAAAGCCAGTCCCTTCATGCTTATTCTGAAAGTTTAGTCTTTTATGTGAAAAAGTGCCTGCTGACATTATTGAGTACATAAGTCAATGACAAATTTTCCACTGAATTAAATGGAGCCACAATTTCATCTCAAGATATCAAACCAGATTTTTAAGTATATGCTCATTTGCTTTTTGTTTGAATATAAATTGAAAGCTTAAGAACTGCGTGGTAAACTATGTATTTTCTAGATTATGCTGGGGAGCAGATTAGTGATTACACTTTGGCACTAGAATTAAACAGGAAGAAACCAAGCTGTTTATCCCCTTCCTGAAATATTTTGGATCTTCCTTTGAAATTGATTTCCTCTGTGAGAGTTCAGTTACTCTGCTCCAGATTTAGACCTAAGTCTATTCTGCATCACTTCTCAGTAAATTTACAGAGAGTGATTGTTTTTGTAAAAACACCACATAAGATACAGATGGGACTGAATTCTGGTTTTTTGCAGCATTCTCAGCAGAGGGCTGCGTTGGTGGAAAGTCAAAGCCCTGCCATTTGTTCACACCCAGTCTGGGGAAAAAATGAGCATAATTTGTCACTTGGGAACCAGTATGCAAGCAAAAGAATGCTTTTATGTGACAGGCAGGTCTGCACAGGTGTTGGGATCCGACCAACAGCTACAATATAGGCTAGGCAGGTATTTCCTTTGGGGAAAGAGAAACACAAACATTTTACTTGGTCACATCTGTGTTCTGTCAGGGACTCCCCTGCCTTGAGAGAGCCCTGCCTGCCCCTTCCTGTCACCTGAGGGGGCTGAGCCTGCACCCTTCACCCACGCTGTGCATGTGTAACATAAAGATTACCTGAGGTGTGCACTAATAGCACCTATGGACTTACCCAAGTGGACTCCAGCAGCACAGCTGTCTGTCAGAGCATACACCCCAGTAGAGACTGTGCCAGCTCACCTGCACACAGCCACCTGGCCAATAGCACAGTTAGCTCTTCTGGCTGATATTTTAATAGAATGGAGTATTAGTTGTTGGAATAACTGGCTTGCTGAGATGCACCTGTGTGAGCCAATCCAATGGCTTTGGAGATGTGCTGTGAAACAACCTCAAGCAGCCTATGTTAGGCAACTGTTAGAAAGGATCTGCCTCCTAGCATGCTTTGAGCTTTCTTGGGAGACAATTCAGTCAGAATCTTGGTCCAGAAACACCAGGTACAGATGAATACTACAGATTCACTAAAGCATCTTGTTAGTGTTGCCACAATGATGCATCCTGCTATTGAAATTTAGATTCTGGTCCAGTTTTCTATCTTAACCACGAACATTATAACTCACTGTTAAATGGTAATAATATAGTCATTATAATTGCTAAGCTGGCTCAGTGTGTTAGAGGATGATAAGTGCTATGATAAAATAATGAGAAAATTCTACAAATTCAGGATTATGGAGATTGCATTATTGCTGTAAATGCAGAGATAGCTATTGTAAAAGATAAGGATGAATCTCTGAGGGTATATTCTATCTAATCAAAACATTTCCCACATGAAAAAGTAACAAAAGCAATAAAGTATAAAAGCAACATTAAGCTGTATAAAGATGTGATATGCAGACAAAGAACCTCTTGGCAAGGAAGGTTTCCAGCTCCAAAAGACAATTATGACTGTTTGGTCCCCTCAGAGTTCATTAACAAACACTTGGGAGCACTGATTCAGACCTGTATCTTTGTTTTCTCACCAGCATAACAGAAATAATTAATGGTATAAAATGTGAAAAGATGGACTAAGAATTTGGTATTAGTTTGTGGGACACAATCTTAGCTTTTAGCTAATTAAACTGAAACTCTGAAAAAAAAAAAAACAACCCTTCTGATCCTCAATAGTTGGATGTTTTCTCTTTTATGTTATTTGGAGACTATTTAACAATATCAATATCAGAGGGCAATAGAAGAATGGTGGTTTAATTTGTTTACTTCCTTTGCTGAAGAACTGGCTTTTAAGTCCTTCAGAATTTAGATTTTTTAAAGAGCTGTAAGAAGCCAAAAAATTACTTATTAATATCTTTTGTTCTGTGATTCTGTTCATGCTTCAGAGTTTGGGCAAAATCAGGAAAAAACTCTGATTTAGATTTTTGAAATAAATCAAACCCAGCAACTCCTTAAGGTTCTGCATTTTTAAAACACTCTGCTCTTGCCTGTTCCTTCCATTATCAATAGGTTTTTTTTCCCATGGTTTATAAATTTCCAGTAAACCTCAGAGAAATATTCCAAGACCACAGATTATTCTTGTTAAATTAAACCGAGCCCATAATGATTATTAATTATTTTAAGTGCTTCCTCCTTAGGTTTCTTTTCCACTATTGGCAGACTAGGTTTGAGAAAAGCCAGCTAACTGAATTCCAAGGAACATTTGCAACTTAAAACCAGGAAAATCATTAAGTTATTTCAGATATGAACTGCAATTCATATTGTTCATCTGTTTTGTTTCATGGATTTGTCTGTGGCTTTCCACATGACATCTGATTTCACGACCTGATGCAAATTCCCCTAAGTCAGCAGGTTCACCATGGACTTTGGAAGATTTTGGACTATGCCATCAAATTCTACACCTCTTCTTGCATCTCTGGGTATTACAATGGGTAAAAGCCATTTTCCCAGGCCTGGAAGCTCATGACATTTTGCTGAAGCCTTCTTTACTTAACTACAGGCATACCTGTGGTTTAAATCTGGGTCTTTTTCAGGACATCTCACTCAAGTTCTGGAGCTGAGGGCACTGTCCTGACTCGCACACTGCACCTAAGCATCACACCTCAGCGCCTCTCTTGAAGAAGGGTTTGTATAGCCAAAACTTGTCTTTTTCTTTCTCCTCTACGCTGTAATCTGTTGCTCTGCTGAAAGGTATTAGCTTCACTTCCACACATTGCCTTGCCTAAAAACTTAACCCATAGGAATACAGTGATGCCACTACTCAGGTTCTGAACTTGCCCTCTTCCTTAGCCACCGTGTCCTAGTTCTGACTGGAATGACTTTGGCTGTCCTTGGACTGTGTCTGCAGAGTGAGCTGCTGAGAAACCTGCTTTCCTAGGAGCTGCTTCTGCTCTGAGCTCCACTCCAGCGCCTTCTCTTTTGTTCCTCTTGTCATCCTTCTTTTTAACTTCCTTCCTAGATATTTTTCAATAGAAAAGCTGCCTGGGGGCCTGCACTAAATAGAGATGTGAAGGATCAGTGTTTCCCTCCCCTGCTAGCTGTAGCTGGGCCCTGGGATATGATATGCAAATCTAGCAAGGGATGCCTTCTCCCTCCTTCCTTCCTTCTTGTTCGGGGACAGGATTTTCCCTTCTCCTTATCTGGCTGCTTTTAACTTGCATTTCACTTGTATCCTTTAATTAGTACATTCCTTCTAGCTTGGCTGGCTTCTTCCTGTTTACAGCATCTCCTCAATTGCTACCCAGCTCTACAAATCAAACACTGCATGAGAAGTACTCATTGTAAATAAGCTGTTCCTAGCCTCATCAATTCTAGCTCACTGGGAACGTGGAGTATGAATTCTGTATTACATGTTAATAGTGCAGAGTAACTTAGTACTGAAAGTGACTTCCTAAATGGCCTTCCTTTTTTCTGTGTTTCATGGTGCTGCCATACCTGAGTAGGTATTTCCAAGAAAGAAAGTCCAAATATATCAGATGAAAAGACACAGAAATTAACTATATATAGAATATGAAATTAATAATTTTGTAAAGAACACTAAGTGGCAGAGTGTGAGACTACAGCTTGTCAAAGGCATGATTTGGCTCATATTGCTTCTCATGAGGAAGAGGAGAAGGGTTGTGATGTAACCCATTAAAAGTCTGCAGATAAGAGCATAGCAGAGAAATGAAAGGAAGGAGCAAGAATTAGGGTAACACTTTCTTTCCCCTTGGGAGCAGTGTGTCCACCTGGCCAGGCCAGATGTGCAGTGTGACAGCTCTTTGAGATAAAGGAGCATCTGCCACATTAGTTGATGTAGGGCTCAAAATGTTCTCATTTAGCAAGTTACAGTGTCAAGCAATGTGAAATACCTTGAGTAGTGAATTTTAAAATACTTTTTGGTGAATGATTATGTACAAATGGTAGATAGTTTTGAATTTTTTAAATGATACATCAAGATTTTGGAGAGGTCCTAATAAAGTCTCTATACTCTGTATAAGCTAGCAAATCAGAAAACTAAATTATGTCTCAGAAAGGCAGAATTCTTTTGAAAATAAATTTGATCTGTGATTATGTAAGTTGATAAATATGTACATAAAATTTCCAGAAATACATTCAAAATGTGAAGTCTTTTCCTCTCTGTGATACTATTGCACAGATCATAGTAAAGTGAATATAAGATTGGTGTATGTACTAGGGAACACACAGAATTTAGCTCATGCTACTTCTACAACTCAGTGTGAGTTGTATATATGAGTATCAGTGGGAAAACACAAAAATGTCTCTGCAGTGTTGAGCTGGGGCTTCCGTACAGTGCTGTCATGGCTTAGGAATGGTATTCTCCAGTTGAATGCTCCCACTAAAACCACCCCACCACTCAGTTCTCCTCCAATTGAAAGCACAAAAGGCAAAGATCATGGGTTGAAATAAAACAGTACTGGACCGTTTTGCCCACCACTTTCTCCTGCTGGAATGAATGCCCTTCTTCTTGGGAGCCAGAGAGAGTCCTTTCCTACAGCCCTGGCAATGATGTGAGGTGGTATTGAATTGCATTAAGGTCCTGGCCAGAACTAGGACAAGTGCTAGGAGAGATCCGGGGTTTAGGAACTGTGTTGTAGCCATAAGTGTCAAAAGAAAGAATTGAGGCTTATAGACTGAGGTAGGCTTTTGTTAGACCACCTGATATAATTGGAAAAAAGATCAAAAGTTTACCTGTTATTTCCTCTGACATCAATCACTCTTATGAAAGATACTTCAAGATACTTTTGTCATACAAACCTCTTCTGTTATATTTATCTTTCTATAGCTATCTTTTCTATACCTTCTTATGTCAAATGTGCACTTTTTAATATTGGTTGCTTGAGACATTGTATGTGACAAAGGTAAAGAAAATAAAGAAAGGAGCTTTGATGAATGAAAAGTAGAGTTTAACTCAGGCAGACTTTCCAGGCAGTGCATATTAGAAAGCACAGATCTCTGGTGAGCAGAGATTGCAGTGGAGTGGCTAGAATTGTACTAGACAGTGACGTGAAGAAGCACACTGAAAGGTTTAAACTGAAGTATGCAGATTTAATTTTGGGATAATAGTCAAAGATGGAAAAGAAGTTAAGGTGGGTTTTTATCTCATTCTAAGAATCATAATACTTAGTGTAATAATCCAGTCTTAATTTTTGTGAAACCCAGACTGCAACACTTTGATTTCTTTCATTGAGGCCAGTGATTTAAGGCTGAATTAAAATGTTATCTTTTGGAAAGGTACATGCACTGGATTTAAGAGTGAAAATACAGGAGAATTTATCCATGTTCCTCAAAACTTTTCCAGAACTGCCTCTGCTAACTTGATTATCCACTTGGTAAATTCTTCAGTGTCTTTTCCCCAAAGGCTGAGATTTTTGGCAAAACAGATTGCAACCAATTGCTTTAAATTTTCTGTTCTTTATGTACTTAGAATTTCTTAGCATAATGATTTTTAATTGTTCCAGCCTGTGTTTGCAATTCCATGTCTCAAGTACTGTAACCCCAGATGTCAGTCTTGCTGTGCTGCATGTACTTTGAGCAGCTCAGATATTCAGCCAACTAAATGAGAGAGAAAAATCAGAAGATTTTGGATTTCCAGCATGCTGTGTGTACTGTAGCTTGACACAGATCACTGGCTGGACTTCTGTTAATTTTGGTGCTTTCTCATTCTTGAAATACTAACTGAACAAAGTTATCATATGAGTTTTTGGCCTTTTATGGAAAGAAGGAGGGACCTGAAATCTGAAGCCTTCACAGCTCAGCAGAATGTCATATTTGCCTGCTGAATATTGAAAGATGGATGCACCTCCTATTTCCTAATAAAATTGAGACCTTAAGTTAGTGGTAAAAAACAGTTTTTTTTACTGTTCAAAAGTTCTGATACCTAAGAGTAACAAGATCGTCATTGAAAGTTTTGAGAAAGAAATGTGTCAATGGGGCAATTGAAATAAGGAATGATCACATGGTTCCTGATGGGTGAGAACAATGACAGAAAAATATAACAAAACCAGAAAAATATGAAAAGAAGTTTTGCTCAGGGTTTTGAAAGTTGAGGACATGCACTCAGTCTGCCAGGAGGAAAGATAGGAAGCAGTGGTGCAAAAACGTAAAAACACCTTTTCAATTGTATAGTGTCAAGCTCCCACAGGTGTGAAGATCATCTATAGCAGTGCAGTTATGAGCTGAATCTTATATGGGAAGGAAAAATAGCGATGCCTGTGTCCTTGCTTCACTGAGCAGTCAGGAATGACATGGGAGAGCAACAGAGATGTCAGGTCTGTAGAATTTAGCTGTGGTGTGTTTTACTTTGAGTAAATGTAACTGGGCAAGAGGAGAGCAGGGAGCACTAGGTAGCATAGAGGACAGTGATTTTTCTTAGTTTGCCAACACACAGAATAGTTACAAATGTACTGGACTGTACCTGGTTTGGCCAAGGTGGAACTCACTTTATAGCAAGCACTATGGCACTCTTGGAATTGTGACTATAACAGTGTAGGAAACACGGCCATGTTTTGTTCACCAGGGTGAGCCCACAGCACAGCAGTTACTGCATGGGTTAAAGGAGCATCAGGTTTTCTGGCCCCTGATCCCTCTGATCTGCTTTCCTCAATAAGGATATGGCCAATTGGCAGTTCTGTGCCCTTAAACTCTGAGTCACTGAGGAACACTATCAGGCAACCAGAACATCAGGAAAAGTACCGTGCAGCTAAATGTCAGTGCCCAATTCTTTATGATATATATTTGTATGTGGTAAGTCATCCAGTTGTCATCCTTTATTCTTCTGACGGAGTTGAATGAAACATAGACAGATTTTTTCTCCAGAATGAGTGCTTTTATCAGATAGACTGATTTAATAATCATTCAATAAATAGGTGCATTCTTCATTTTAACTGGTTATGCTGTTTTCAGTAGCTGCTACTGTGGTGAATAGAAAGCAATGGCAGAGATGGGCCTGTTGCACTACAACGATAGAAATTTGCATTCCAGCTGGTCCGCAGGGATCAGAGGGGTTGGCTGTGACTAGTCTTCACTTCTGATTATGAAAAATTAGGCACTATTGATGCCTATATAGCTTTATATCATTCCTATCAAAGCACAGACAGTTATCTTCAAAACACTTGTGATCATCCTACTGTTGCTTTTTTGGGTAAATGCTTTTGAATACCTTACTGGGCTAGCACAAATTGGTCTGCAGTAAGGATGGTAATGATGAGTATGTGGACAATGGAATACTTTTTTTTTGCTTAGTTCAGCAGGAAATTTTAATACTGCTCTGGAGTACTGATGAAGATGATTTTAACTCAGAATTCTTTTTTCCCAGTGATTTTTGGTGTATACATTAATGTTCTACCAGAAGTAGTGGAAATGCTTTTTAGCAAAATATTGAACCAATTGCAATCTCTTTGTTTTTTTTACAAAAGTGGTTTCTATTTAAATATCATTATGATTATAAATAAAAGTTGGAGGAAAATTCAATAGGAATAGAAGACAAAAAGTTCCTTTTTTATAGGGCAGATGTTATTCTGCCAAACGACCGATGAAATAATAGTGTGAAAATATACTTTATTTTTTCATTTTCTGCAAATCATCTGCTCTCAGGTTTGTATAGAAAAAAACTGGATCAAAACACTTCGAAGTCAGTGAGAGTTTTTCCATTGGATGTCATGAGCTCTGTGTCAGATGCTTGTGCCTTATAACTTGTGCTAACATGCTGGACATGGGGAATCTGTTTCTCCACTCTTCTAATGCTGAAATTGGGGAATCAGTGTTGTTTTTCTGCATCACAGTTTGCCAGACAGCCAATAGGTGTTACCTTGTCCTGTGCTGATGAGCAAACTAACATCTTTTGGTGACTCTTTTCAGCCTGTGCAGAGACCAAGTATAATGTCTGCCCTTCTAATGCCAACACATCATGGGTTTCAGTGTTATAGGAGAGATGCTAAAGACAGAATTACCTTAGTCAGTGCTGGGCATCTGCCTATGATAGCAGATGTTGCTGTCTTCTTCCTAACTTCTGGTGGCCTTAAAGGACAAAATGATCTTTAAAAAGAGAATTTACTTCTCAATATATGAAATAATTTTGTTGGGGGATGTTTGAGACACGAATAAGCAATTCCTTGAAAGAATGTTCATCACTTCTTACCCACTCGTTACCACCTGCAGTAAAAAGAAAAATTTAGGTCTGTTTGCTCAGTGATGACAATGTTTCATTATTACATTTCTGTGATGTTATTAAGGGCAAGGGAATTCCTCAATTCAGTTGGTTTTGAGCAAGTAAAATTGCACCAAGTATTCAGGGCCTATTTTGAGAAAACTTTTTCTTCCCATGAACCACAGAGTTTCTTTAAGCACTTAGTATTTGTTATTTATACTTTTTCTTTTCCTCTTGGATGAAAGTATAATTGAGTTAAAACAATCTTTAACTGAGAAGTACTTCATTTAAAATAAGCACAACTATAGTAACTTTATCTATCACACAAGATGCTGCTACCTTGTAAAGCTACACTTAAAGAAACTTGCTGGAATAATTGAAAAACACAGTTGGTCAAGCACCATTACAGAAGGTCATGTTTTTTTTCAAATAAAAGAAATAGAAGCTAGAATTATCCAAAATAATTGGAGAATGACCTCTGAATATCCTTTCCATGTAGAAGCACATTTTTACATAACAGTGTTTGAGAAATTGGCATCTGTCAACCATATGAAACAGTATGATTTAAGTTAGTTAATTTCTTAATTAGTTGGTTAACAATTCAGATATGTTTGAAAAAGTAATGTTTAGCTTGTTTGGGTTTATGTCACATGAATGGATTTTATATTCCAAGGGGTTTGGCTGTAGCTTGACTCTGGGCGTATTCACTGAAAAAATCAGGGTGTGACATTAGGGCAAGATGTTCAAAACAAGAACCAAGGGCCTGAGCTTTTTGTTGTTATTGCTTCACATTCTTATGAAATGGTATTGTAAGCCTCACAGGACAGGGAGAAAACAAAGAAAACTGGGATACAGAGCTGTTGAGTTAGATAAAACAATTTCTATTAAAAGCAGAGCTCTGAGTCACACAGAGGGTAAGTGATTTGACCAAAGTCACAGAGGAAGTATGTTGCAAGTCAAAGGCTGGAAAATTAGTGCTCATGTTCTCAGTTATTTTTCTTCAGGAATTAGTGGGCATTGCAGGCAAATAACACCTTTTTTTTTTTCTCACTCACTGTCTTTATCACTCTCTTCCTATACGTGCTACATTTTGTTTTACCTTCTCATGCAGTAAAAAAAAAAAATTAAAAAAAAATTAAAAAAATAACGAACAAACAAAAAAAGCCACAAAAACAAAAAACCCAACAGGAAAGCAGTAGCTGCTATATTTTTACCGATGGGCCACAGTTTATGAAAGTCCTATTAGTATGTTATATATTCTACATTTGGCACCACTAGAATAATGATTTTTGACTGAGTGTATAGCCAGGGGACTGTCCTGATTTGCATTGTTACAATTTTAACTAATACAATTACATCCCTGCAGGTCATTTGCAACCTGCATAATCTATTTGCTGAAGCAATGTCATGTAAATTAGAATTGTGAGAAGATGATTGTAAATTATTAAGTTAGCATGTCTTTAGAAGTTACTGCCCTTGAGCTGAGATGCAGTAATGATTGTTGCGAGCCTCTTTTTCATGGCAGGTAAACTCTAACGAATTTAATGCTAATTTAAATCACTATGCAGTGCCTGACTGTCTGTACCTTAAAATCTAGTCTTTAAAATACTTAGATTTATTTTTTTCTTCACTATGAAGTCTGAAGTTGCTCACAAGCTATCTAAAGCTTATTTATCTGACAGAGTCCATACAAGGATGACTCAGATGTTTCAGAAAATTACTTGACTTGCATGTTTCAGAAAATTAATTTTGTTCAGGGATGTGTGTGACACTGGAGGCTGCTGCTGGTTCATTTTAGGTTCTGTTTCAGTGCAGGTGCATGGCAGCCCACCAGCCAGAATGGTTGTTCTGGCATGGGAATTGAACGCTCTGTCCTTGGGTACAGTGTGGCCTCTATATCCTCTAAACCACCTTTGAGTTTGCTGTGTTTACTGAAGTAAACAGTGTAAGATGTTCACATCTTTGTATTCAGTAACTAACGTGGATTGTTCTTGGAAGTATTGTAAGTGTTGCCATTCCCTATTAAATGTCTCTACAAAGATATAATTTTGGCCCATTTTGGAAGGAAGGACAAGGCATGAGGCAGAATGATCATTTAGGATTCCTTTATTCAGTCTAGTCTTACATAGTATCGCTACAGGCACAGTGGTTTTGTGGCTGTCAGTGAAGTTCTTCATAGGCATAGAGTTATCTTCACAAACAGATTTTCAGAATGAGACAATAAACAGATATGTGCTGTTGGGAGAGCTTTTGGGACAAGACAGGCTTCCAGAATACCGAGTACAGACTGATAGTCGGAAAGTGCTCAGATCCTAAATGAGTGCTGCCAAAGTAGGGCTTGAGCTAGACAGTCTAAAATCCTAGACAGAGATTGTATCAGGCGTATTTTTAGAAAATAATTATGCACATTCTTTTGAATATATAGAATGATGGTGAAAATTGTATCATTCATCAGGCATGTTGGTTTAAAAGACCAAGAGATGCTGTTAGAGCCTGAGAAGAGAGACATCATATCTTTGTGAGAGATTCACAGATGCTTGATTTCATTCATCCACCCACACAGTCTGAGATAAAACTTTTCTGCTTCAAGAAAGGAAGTTAACTGACTTGAAAAGCTGTCTTGGAGGTCAAGGACTTCTGTGATAAATCTTCTACATTTTTATTTGATCAATTTGCTGATGTTTCCACGTAAGAGTTGGTTGGTTTTATGTTTTCATGTTCTCAGAGCAGAGAATTGACATTTTGACAAATATACTGCTGTACAGTAAAAAAAGGGTGCTATCAATGAAACTGCTCTCAGTACCAATTAATGCACTTACTGTCATTTTCTTTCTTGTGATAATGTTTAATTCATTCAAACCTTAACAGAGATAGATACATGTTAAAAAGAAATGAGAGTGAATCTCAGACAAAAAGATTTCAGCATATTAGTTTGGCCTAGGTAGAATATTTAACATTACAAAGAAAGCAACCAAATTCCTCCCTAATTATATTACATTTTTGTCACTGTCTGATGGATCCTTCATTGATATATCAGTACCATGTGAAATCTGCTTGAACTGTGCTGATATACACAGCTCAGGAACTGGTTCAGTATTAAAAGCACCTGTTGGATCTCAGAAGTTGGATAGTCCTAATTGTTACAAGCATGGTCACATTAGCACAGGCAACTTCTAGTTGTTTCTTGACTTGAGAAATCAAATTAGCTCAATAGTGATGATATGGGGATTGTTTAGCATCACTATTAGAAACATTTATTGTTGTTTTAGAATAACGTCTTTATTTTTTGTGGTTGGGTGTGCTTTGCAGTGATGTGGCTGGTTGAGCTCCAAGTGCCTGACTCATGCCAATTTAGAATGAGAATTCATTAAAAAATTATCTTACAAATAGGAAATTCCTGGAAGATCATTCAGAAAACTCCCCACATCCCATAAAGGTTATTGCTTAAGTTAAATGTGCTTGAATTGGCATTTCTATAAAACACTCAAGATTTTGCAAGACATTTACTGACAAACCATCAGTTAAATCTAGTTTACAGATTATCCTTAGTGTTTCGTGTGAAGGAACTTCCCCTCTCATTTGGCTGAGCCCCAGCTGCTTTTGATTATATTCTCCAGGAGAGATATTGTCTGGGTAAAACATAGTTCAGGCACCCTGTCCTATCTAACACCAACCACTATAGTTTGGTTAAAATCTTACTTGTTGAGAACAGTATTTGGTTTGCTAACCTAAATGTTTTTGCACTCCGTTCATGGCATCTACAAAGTTGCTTTCAACTTGCAGGAGAACTGAAGAGAAGTTCTTGAAAGCAGCATGAATCATGCAAGAATTTGCATTTTTTTATCCACTTGGTGTTGTTATTGAGGTTTATGGACTGATCCTAGAAGGGAAAACTGTTATTTCCAGAGAGACTATGATTTGTATTACAAGAATTGCCTTTTTTTCCTGAAAAAGACTTGTACTTTTGGCATTATTCACAGAAGGCCATATGCAGCATGCATATCTGTAAAAGCATATATGAAGGCTTCAAAGAACCAGGAATTTGTTTAAATTATTTTTGAGATATGATGTAAACTTGAGTAAATGGGTGTATAATCTGAAACCAAAATTTTTCTCACAGTTTTTAAAAAGTTCCATATGGATTTGAATTAAGACTCTCTGGTTGGGACATTCTGTAAAAACAGAAGGAAATAAGTTGCCATTCATCCCAACCTGTTCCTCCTGAAGTGGAAAATAGCACAGATTTCATTGTGCACTTCCAATGACTCCAAGAAAAACAGTTCATAGTATTTGTCCGCTGAAAATGAATAGCAGTGAATGTTTTTCTAGATACATACATTATTTTCCCACATGCATTATTTTCCTACACACATTTGTATGCGCCATCTATATGTATTTTGGTTCTTTCAGGGAAAAACTCCACTTTTTTTTTTCCCCTAAAATTCATTATAAATAACTTGTATTGTAGCCAGAAACTACACATGCTTTCAATATAAAGACAAGAGTATAATTTTGGAAAATACACTATTGATGAAAAATTGTTTTTCTTGTGTATGGGAAACATTTGACTACTGAGGGCTATTTCCTCATGAAAGAAGAGGAAGGGGCAAGACAGCCTTTTAAATATTTTCACATTTTGTTCTTTCATTGAAAGCAAATTATTTAAATTTTTTCAGAATCTGGTTTTCTTGCCACACCTGTTTTGAAGGCATCTGTTTACAGATTTTCCACTAAAGCTGCTTTCTGCAGATTTTTTGTTTGGAGTCTTCATCTGTCACAGAGGGAGGGGTGGAGGAACAGAAAGTATTTGCTGGTGGGCGAATAATTATGTTTCTGTTGTGATTATACCATAAGTGCTGTAATCTTTTTCATAGCCGTGTTTTGCCGTGACCTGGTTCACTGCAGAAAGCACCTCATGTAAATTGTTTTCAATCAGCTCAGGCTCAGGGGAGGGACAGGGCAGGGACAGGCTGGTGGCTTTGGGCATGAACAAGAAGCTCTGTCACATTTATGCTCTGACAGCCTCAGGGTTTCCTGGATGGATCTGGCAACAGCCCTTCCTGGGGAGCCACCATGCTGGGGACAAGCGACTTACTCAGCTCACTGAGAGGCAGGAGCCAATTCAGACCTTCTGAGACCCCAAGTCAGAAGCGTTTGGAAAGTGTGAATGCTCACAGGGCACACAAGAAAGCACACCAGCTGTGTTGGGTTTGGTGTTGAATTTAGAGCCTGGCATATTTAGTGCTGGGTGTGTTTGTGGGTACCCTCCTGGGCTGGAGCAGTCCATGTTTGAGGGCACAGACATCGCCTTTCTCCCCTTGCCTTCCTGGGCCCAGACAGCAGTTCCCCATGGCAGCTGCTCCCTCACTGTCTGTGCTGTGGGTGTTGAGAGGCAGCATCACCCTGGCCAAGGCAGGCTGCAGTGTGGGGACAGGTGAGCTGTGCTCTCTCTGTGCTCTGGCACATCATGGAATCACAGAACCTCTGGAGATCATCCAGTCCAACGTCCCTGCCAAGGCAGGGTCACCTAGAGCAGGTTGTGTAGGAACACTGCTGGGTGGGTTTTGACTGTCTCCAGAGAGAGAGATTCCAGCATCTCCCTGAGCAGCTTGTTCCAGTGCTCGGCCACCCTCAGTGTAAAGAAGTGCTTCCTCATGTTGAGGTGAAACTTCTTGTGTTTTAGTTAACATCGCTTTTCTGGGCACCATCGAAGACAGAGTCTGGCACCATCCACTGGGCACCCAACTTTGAGATATTTATATGCATTAATGAGAACCCATCTCAGACTTATCTCTCTAGACTAAACAGCTGGTCCAGACTCCTCATCATCTTTGTGGCCCTCCTCTGGACCCTCTCCAGTAGCTCGTTTTCTTCTGCTGTTCAGCTCTAGTCCCCAGTATTTCAGGGGTCTCCCTTCCTGACTCGTGGTTGAGGCTTTAAAAGCACTCTGCAGCTTTGTAGGTTTTGGCTTCTGAGATTCCTTTCCCTCCTCTTTGCGTTGCCCCTTTTGTGTTTTCTGTTTGATGAGCTGGCCATATAATGGTCATGCAATAATCTGCACAAGTAGGGAAAGGCAAGTGCAGGCGGAAAATGTTCCAGAGAAGTGCATCGGAGCTGCTGTTTGATTTCACAGCATCATGCAGCCAAGAGTGAAGACATGAAATAATACATGGCCCCTTAACTGGCATAACATGAGCAACGCTGTGCCTGCAGCTGTGCTACAGCACTGCACCATCAACATGTGCCACAGGGAAGGGTAAAGCCAGGAATCCTATTTCAGTTGTGGATTTTATGCTTCTGTTATTTTCCAAATAATATTAAAAGATTTATTTCTTTCTAACTGTAAACCTTTTGGATACAGTCAAAGACTTCAAGAAAATTCCTTTGTATGCCAAACTGCTGCTGAAGTGCTTTGTGTCCTTGGTGTTACATTCAACATCTTTATGATTCAGTTCTGCATTTCCATTCTTCACAGGAGTGTTGTAATGCTTAACTAATTAATGTCTACACATTGCTTGATGTCCTTGAGCAAACAGAAATACAAAGCTATGCATATATAGACAAAAAAATAGTATTTCAGGCCTGAGCTCCCTTTTGTAGTCACAAAACTGATTTGCCAAAGTGAGAAGCAGGAAAGAAGCTTTATGAAAAGCTGCAATGAGGAAAGGATATTTAAAAGCATGACTCTTCTCTTTTCTCCCTACTGATGAGCACTGTTATGGTACTTCCCAAATCTGAGGCAAGAAAAATGACAAAAATAATTACTCCAATAATGAGATGATACTAGGAGAAGAAAAGAGAATTTTGTTCCCAAAATAAAGATTCTCATTGTGATCTGGGTGACGATTTCTGTGTGGGGTAAAAAATAAAGAATCAATATTTTCTGAGATTCATTGTTCCATTAATTGCTACTGTATTAGGGGAGGACTTCTTCCCTCTTGTCTTTGGGATTGTGATTTACATTCATCATCTACATTGCAATGTAATGTAATAAACTACAATAAGCTAAAAGCATTAATTTTAAAGTCAGCATACATGTCTGTAGACTTAGAAACTCTCACAATTTCGGTATTTGAGTATGAATTTTTACTATGTAGTTCATGGTTGGCTCATTGAATTCAAAAATAGCAATGACAAGAATGAAATGCTTGAGCTGATTTTACATGAATTTTGACAGATTCATTATCTCCTATTCAAGGATTCCAAAAGTAAAGAAAAAAGCTGCTTTTGGAGCATAAATGATTTCTTGGAAATTATTTACTCATTGAAATTAAGGGAGTGAACAGGCTCTGATGTTTATTGATTTAAATATGTAGTATTTTATTTGTGAATGATTTTGAAATTGATAATATATAGGCTCGGTTATTGTGCAGTTAGTTGCTATGGATATTTGGTTTGCAAAATGTGTGTCTTTATGGTTAACTTCTGCCAAAGACCGTATTGTTAAATAACATCTCTTTTTTTAGCCAAACACATGAAGTGGCATGAAAGTATGTTCATAGTCATGCATGCAGATCTCCAGAGAAAAATCTGGATAAGTAAATATCAGTAAGCTTTATTTTGCAATTGCCATTTTATATGTCTTGGAATATATTTGTCAGATTTCTATAAATAAAGCTTTTAAAATAATGGCTTTTATGTAGAAGTTCAGTCAAAATGATTATTTTTTGTTTTGACTAGAACATCCCTGCTTCTATCTTTCCACATACTGGTAGTGATGCAGCTTTCCTAAACCCTGATCAGCTTTCCTGACCTTTGCTGCTGTTCTCCAGTCTTAGGGAAGTGTTGTGGAACAGAGCATCTTTTAGTTTTCAAGACCACGTGTTCTTCACTTGATTTCCCGCTTTAATATGTTTCCTCTGGTAAAAGACTTCTGCATTAATTTTGTTAAGTATTGTCAAGTGCTACTCAGTGATGTATTAATAAGCAGCATATACAAAAGTCACCCTGCACAGTTGTAATTGTCTTCTTCCAGTCTCATGCACAGATCCTGGGATTGGTGCTTGCTCTTCTGCTTTGGAAATCCTCCCAATGGCCGGATTCTGCATACAAATCATATGTGTATTCAATAAAAAATAAATGTAATATTAACATTTTCTTTCCTACTGTGGTCCCACTGGCTTAAGACACAGTGAGCCATATAACACAAGCAGTTATAACTGGAATAGGAATATTCACGTGAATGGGTGAGCCTTTCATGGGGCTTGGGTTGCAGGGTGAGAAATGGCAGCAGTAACCTCTGAGACACCCTTTTGAGGTTATTGAGAAAGATGAGCTGAAAACAAAGTTTCTCTGTAAGTGCCTCTTTCTGAAACAAGAGCAAAGCATGGATGTTTATTTCTCCACCCTCAAATGACCCAATAGTTTGTATATAGGTGACAATCTGAACCTTTTGCCTTGTAAAGCAGCAGAAGAGAATAAATACATGGTCAAGGTGTCAGTGCTCGTTTGTTCAGTCATTCCTGCAAGAAGACAATTGGCAGTGCAATATCCATGTGGTAGGTGCTGACCAGGTGCAAAGGTGTCAATGGATGGACTCCAGTATTTCTACAGGCCCCTTTCCAAGGCAAGGTGTATGGTTTACATAGCCCAGTTGTCCCACTGATATTAACTCCCGAGTTAAGAAGAGACAGATTTTGTGAATTAGTGAGTGTGGCTTGGAGCCAGGAACCTTGAGATACATGGGCAGGTGAAGCTTCAGCTTCAAAGGGTTGACTTCAGCCCTGCATTTATGTGCAGAGGCAAAAGCTACTGCTGGCCACTGGCACCTTCGAGATCACACCAGCAGGCACTTACAGGTAAGTACTCTGTCTGAGCTGCACTGCTGCTTAGAACTGCTGAGGGAATTAAGTTGTGCAATAATTTTAGAAACAAAACCCTACCTATATTCTTTTGCAGTCTGCATAATGTAACACATTTGAGCTCCTGGTGGAAAAAATTAGCCTCAACTGGTATTTTGCCAGATTCTCTCCTTCACACTCTATCCACGAATTTTTAATAAGTGCTAATTACGAAGCAAGTTAGCTGTTTGATCTCGATTTTGAATACATCATCTCATCTAGTTTCGGGTTCTATTTTATTTCTCTTTATTAATTCAGTCATTTTATAATGTTTGTTGCTTTTTCTTCTCCTGCTTGTTATCTTCTTCGTTAAAAATCATGGACATGTAACTCAAAGTTTGGAGATGTAGTCTGGAGAAACAAAATTACGAGTCTAAATTTCATCCTAAGGTGTAATTTTCACATATTTGTTTTCAACATCTTACACAATCTGAACAACAGACTTAGATGATCATCAAGTAGTGATACCTCAAAAAGACAGTTCTATGTGGTGCTATCACAGTGAGCATAAAATGACAAAAAGATAATAACAGAGAAGTTTAGGAACGTCATTTATGTCAGAGCTTTGCCAGTGAAAAGGGGCAACTGTTCCTACTTCACCGAGGAGGTGATGTTACTCACTGTCCATTGAAAAACAGATGGATTTAGTTGGGAAAGACTGGCTACAAATGTTAGATTGTGACTCAAACTTTCAAAATGTTTTGCATTTTTATTAGGATTTAAAACCAAAACAAACAAAAAACAAAACAAAAAAGCCACAAAAGACAAAACTAAACCAAAACCAGGGAAGTATTTGGATTTTGAAAGCTTGATGTTTTTGATTCTTGCTATAAGATCTAAAGGTTACCATTTTACAATTTCATACAGCTGATTTATATTTTAGATGAATGGCCGAATGTGGCAAAGCATGTAAAATAATTTAAAAGTACATTTTAACTGTAACTTAAACAGGAATCGATGGAACAAATTACTCTTTTCTGTCATAACATGTAAACAAGAGAATTATTTCCACATTGGTGGAAAAAAGGGAATGACTGCACTTCATTTGTTCTCATCTGGCTCTCATAACAAAAACTAACAATGAAAACTTACCTAATGTGATTTTTAAATTTTTGTTTTAAAATGTTATTGTATCATGAAAGATTCCTTAGAGTGAAATGTCTTGGGTTTCAGAATTACTTTGTAGTTTAGCTTCATTTTATTCATAAAAGTATAACAATTTAAAGGTAAAATTTTCATATGCAGCCAAATCAGATGAGAGACAAATAGTAAATGAAAAGAAAATGTAACTGAATATTCAATTTTAAAGGTCTTTATTCATGACAGAAGAATGTATTTTGACATGTAGGATTTTTGGCATGATGTTTGTGTAAAAGACAGTAGGAACATAAGGAGAGGAGTCAGTATCATAAACTGTAGGAGAAATGCAAAAGTAGATTTGAAATACCTTCTGCTTTGTGGTTCCAATTTCTGATCCAATTTTGCACTTTCTTTAGTTCTGTGATGATTACAAGAGAGCTTTGTGGTATAAATTTGGGGTTTTCAATTGGAGGTGGGGCAAGGAATTTGCTAGAATCCACGAGTGTTGTTGTGACCAAAAATGATTATGTTCTTTGCTGTTGCCCTGCATTTTGTCAGGTGTAATAGAAACGCCAGCTGCTCCTCATTGCTTTGCTAAAATCACTATTTTTGTGGTTTGGGTACATGTAAAGATATGGAGTGCACAAAAGGGAGAAAAAAGCTCAAAGTAAGGAGAATGAAAACTGTAGACAAGATTTGCTTGAGAGAGAGTGAATCTGCATATCAGAAAAAAATAGCATGAAACACTAGGAGAGTGTTGTGATTCAAAGGGGTATTTTGTAAATATTTTGTTAGTTTTGTAAATCCACCGCAGCCCTCTTAGCCATCTTTCTGCCTTGGAATGTATAACACAAGAACATTGTAATTTTCTCAGTGAATGGAGTGAATGTTGGGACTTTGAAATACAGAGGTCATGTTCTTAAAGTTTCTGATATCCTGGATCTAGGTTATGAAAACTATTGACTGAACTTAAAAATTGTAAAGAAAATTGAGTGAAAGCATAAACTTTCCAGGGTACACACTGTTAATTATTTGTCAGGTCTTGTGTATGTAAGATGATACAACTTTTCCGTAAAGAAATTTTGATACTTGTTCATTCGCAAAAGTGTCACTTTCCCATGGAAAAAATGTATTGTTATGGTAGTAAGTGGCACTTTGTAAATGGCAATATATCATTTGGGTCCTGGGAAAACACAAGCATTTTTGATAAATGCAAAGTTTCTGTTCCTTTCAAGGTATCTCAAACTAAGGGGAAAACATTGGAAAAAAAATAGTATGTAATTTTACAAAATGTTTGCTCAGCTTCCAAGTTTCCCTATTCAGGCTATCTAATGATATCACATCTATTGTCTTGTTTTTAAAAAAAAAATTGGATTTTTATTTTATTATTTAATGTTAACATGGGACATTTGTAGTGAAGATCTTAGCTAGGAATTAAGCAAATCAAAGTTTGCAGAGTTTTAATGTCAGGAATGTGTTTTGTCTGAAATGTACAGAATTTTAACCACCTGGAATTTGATGACCCAATTTCAGTGCTCAGAGAAATTTTATTTCAAGTTCAATTCATGAACATTCTTCCTACCTGATTGCTGTTTTGTGTAACTCATATGATACCACTGAAGTTACTGCCAATTGACACTAAAATAAGCCCAAATTTTGTGCTCTTACTAATGTTGCAAGCTTAAAAAAAATGTGAAGTTTAGACAAATAAATAAACAGGGAATAGATTATTTTGTTTCAATTTGTATAAAAGTATGTCTTTTATCAATAGTTGCTAAAATCATGTTTCTGAGAAGTTGACAGATTCTGTTCCTGACTCTTAAATTTAGTTCATCTTGTTGAGGTTGGGAAAGACCTGTTCAGCACAGAAATGCTCTTAGGAGGTTTCTTTGCTACTGAGTTTGTGGAAGGGCAAAGGTGAAGGAGCGGGGAGAAAATTCTTTTGCTAACACAAGTATTTCCTGTAGACAGCAATTACATACAGGTCTGTGAACTTTGGTTAGCTGCCCACAAGCATTTGAACTGTGAGCTCAGTGTAGTGTTTGTGTAACCTTCCTTTATTTCCAAGATATCTGGTAGAGACTTTTTAAAATTAAATACTTTTTTTTTTCCTGTTACAAGTGAAAGATCAAATAATGCAATTATTTGACCATTTTCTCACCAATTTACAGTCTATATACCCTAAGAGAGTTCATTAAGTGGAAAGGATACATGGGAGTTCAGTTTTTTGTGACTTTTCCTGCAAGCTATAACTCTAGCTGTGCTACTTTATAGATATAAAGCTGGTTTACAGTGCTTTTGTTAACTTATTTCTAGATGTTCCTTGACTCAGAGTTCTCTGTTTGAGATTAATTTAGAGGAAATTGTTACATTTTCTCTTAACTCAAATGGAGGTGTTGCTTAGTGGTAAGTCTAATGCTAAGTCTAAGTTGCTTAATGTTTATTCCAAGTATTGTGTGGGGTTTTTTCCCAAAATAGTAATAGTGTATAGTAACAATGCAGAAAATTTGTATAATGGCTAGATCTGATCTGGTACAAAAATACTGTTTCAAAGGAAAATGTATTCTATTCAGTTGTAGGTAGAACAATATGCTGGGAATTTTCTGTTTTGTTGAAGCAATGCCCTTCTGCTAAGGAATCCTGATGGATGGAGTGGTGTTTCTGGATATTGGTTTATGGAGTGCAGGCATTGTGGGTGCTGAAAGCCTTGTTCCCATGTAACCACACTATATGTGTACATGGTTCCTTCTCTTGGCATAAATAGCCAAGTTATAGTTATTTTCTACAAGCACCTTCAAAAGTAAGAAGGAATCCAAGCAAAATGTGAAAGGGGTTTCCTGTAACTTGGTGCCAACTATTCAGTCATTTCTGATTGGAGCAGGTTGTAGCATCCAGAGCCTTTCAAGCAAAATCCCTTGACCTGCCCTGAGAAATACAGTTCTGCAACGTTCTGATTTAGGTCCTGGGTGCCGCATGTACCCTGTGGTCCAAAGGAGACCAGGACCACAGAGCAGGATTGGGGTTTTTTGGTTTACCTCATGTCAAACATAGCATAAAATGCTAGCAAATTGTCTTTGGTATTGTTAGACATCATTGACTGACTATGGTTTGTCATCAAATAGGATTGTCCAAGAATGTTGAACTAGAACTGGGGGAGTGAGAAAATGAGCAACATCAGCACAAAAGCTGTACCTCACTGTAACTGGATGTGTATGTGCTGTGTTGAGACGTGTCCAGTGTTACGAAATTCCAAAAACTGAATTGTATCAACTGTTTCCTCATCATAGCATTGTTTGAAAAAAATGGCCCCAAAATAGAGAGATATAAAAGAAATGCTGGCTGGAAATGCTTGGGGAGTTGGTCAGAGATATTAAGAATAGACACATTCTGTAGAAATCCAAGAACTCATTGAATACTGAATGCTTGAGTTACACAGGCCTTAAATTTACTGCTTTAGCTTTAATTTGTTCCATGCATCACATCACATCTTTAAATTAAATACCATTCTACTTTATACTTACATTGAGTTCATCTTATGTAGACCTCTCATTAAGGCAATCAGCTAGGTATTTCAGTGTTTCAGAATTGAATACAGAGTGAGCTTTTTGTTTCATGGTTTCATTTTTTCCTGTTAAACTTCTAATTTCTTCCTGGGCTTGATATATTGGGTGAATACCAGTACTCCCCTCTTTTTCGCTGTCCCTGGGCAGGTCCAGCCTGCCTCAGACACATCACCTGCTATGGCACAGTAGCATCAGAAATTGTATCTGATGGCACTGTTCATACGCTGCCCGTGGAAGGAAGGTCTAAGAGTGAGAAAAATGCATCCTGCAGGCATATGTTAACCAAGTGTACAAAAACTTTAAAAAGGAAATTTTAGGATTTTCTACGTTGGCATTTTATGAACAGCTCATATATTAATGAAATCACGCTTTTACAAATAATTTAAATTACCTGCTCTCAGAAGATGTTTGACTGCAAACTATCTGGAAGAATGTAGTGCGTGATTCCTGTTGTCTTACTGATTTCCTAATGTCTTCAATGGGAAGAAAGGGGTTATAACACTAAGGGTGATGAATATACAAAAGGGCATGTCTGATGCTCTGAATTTTAGAACTAGTAATGTCATCCAGTTGGAATTATAGGAATAGGTTGGAAAATAAACAAATCTAAGTAACTTAAAACTTTTTTTTTTGCTATATTGATATGATAAAAAGAACAATACTTTTTCCTTTTGATAAAACTGTATGTCAAAAGAAAAACAATAGTAGTTTATCTGTAGAGAAAAAACATAAGAAAAATGGAAGGAACTGGCAGTGGTATCAGTTTTCTTTTGGGCCTCAGTGCGCAAACATTATAAGAGCCTGAAATTTTCTTTGGTTAACACAAAACAAAGCAGGTTTGGGCTAGCCCAGCTTGTCACTGATCGTGGACACAGGCAGGTTGTCAGTGTTGTATGCTTTCCTTATGGGGTTTCTGTGGGATTTTTTTCATCATACTAAGGAAACGAAAAAGTCAGGTCCAGTTCTAAAACTTGCCAGTCATCTCTGCTTTAGGTTGTAAGTCAAGTAGAAAAGTGAGACTAGTGCTGACTCAAAAAACACATGCTGCATATAAAAATTAAATTTAAAAATAAGTGATTTTTTTAAATTAAAAAATGGTTTCCAAGTTTCTAAATTAAGCAAGTCAAATGGGCTTTGTTGCCAGTTTCAGAAATTTCAAAGTCAAGACTTTTATTTATATTTGTTTAAGTTTTTAAGATTTAAAAGTACTCATTTCAGGCTATTATATTTTGGAAGAGATGTTTCCCTTTTTTTTCTACCCTTTTTGAAATTTCCTTCAAACATTCTAGGCTTTTGTGCTTTCAGAAATTTCCTAGTGGCAATCATTTTAAAGCAATTGCTTGAAAGAAGCTTTCCCCAGATTTTTCTAGTCCTCCTCATTCCCTATCCCTTCTCCTCAGTAGAAAATATATTGTTGTGCAATAGGTAGAGTGAGGAAGAGAGAGAAGAGAAGAGAAGAGAAGAGAAGAGAAGAGAAGAGAAGAGAAGAGAAGAGAAGAGAAGAGAAGAGAAGAGAAGAGAAGAGAA
>PYHW01009916.1:13960996-13975759 GCA_013186435.1 Turdus rufiventris | reverse complement strand
AGAAGAGAAGAGAAGAGAAGAGAAGAGAAGAGAAGAGAAGAGAAGAGAAGAGAAGAGAAGAGAAGAGAAGAGAAGAGAAGAGAAGAGGAAAGAAGAGAGAGGAGAGACAAAACTTCACTAAGCCAAATAGACCAAATCCGAAGACTTATGGTTGATGAACTTCAAGAGGTAAATAAACTTGAAGGTCTAGCTCAGGAAGCACCTCCAAAAGGAATAACAAGTTTATTGCCTCTGTGATAAAAAGTCATCAAACACTGAAATATTTAGGTTAAAACTTCTCTGACCTATCTTGAGCTGCCTAGCAGTTCTGTGTGAGGAAATCAGCTGGGTAATGGAAAGAGGTGGCACATAGTACTTTATTCAACCCATATTATTAGCTGAAATTATGTAAGAGTAATTAATCAATATTTTACTTTTGCCTGTGGAATTTTCATATAACCATCTGTAGCTCAATCTCACTCTAATAATTCATATTTAGTGTAATTTTTAAAAATTTTAAATGTACCATTAAAAGCATTTAAACATCTATCTGTAGCAACTAGGCAAGACAAACACACCAGTTAATGACTCCTGGATGCCCATGAAGTTTGATCCCATTCATAAACACGCAGTGTGTTTCCAATAAGTGGCATGCAGTGGCTGTGAAATCAAGTTAATAACTCTGCCCATTTCACAGGAGTGGAGTTACCAGGAGGAAAATGAGGATGAAGAGAAGGATGTCATGCTCCTACTCCACTCCAATTAATAATGCCAAATGCTGCAAGCATACTGTAATATGATCCATTAGTGACTTTGCAGCTCCCACTCTCCAGTTCTGCTCCAGAAATAGATGCATTTCAGTTCTGTTCCAAAAAGCAGGAATAATAATAACATTTACAGAGCAGGGTAAAAGCTAAAATTTCACCAGGGGACCATGAGACTTGCTGACTGGTGTCAGAGGAAAACTTATGAAAAGGCTGAGACAGGTTGCACAAAACTTTTAATGGGAGTCCTGCAAAAATTCAAATATTTTGTTTTACACTAGGAGTGCAATAATTTTACATGTTTCAAGCTTTACTTTTTCAAGTCCAGGTTTGTAACTACATGTTGCAATTGCATTTATAAAAAAAAGAAAAAACAGATGCTCATAGCAAACATAACATTTGTCCTAGTAATGATGGCTTTGAAATTTGTAGTAATCAAATATATTTAGCTGCATAGCTAAATATTTTGATTTGAAAGATTGGTGAAGTATGTGTGGGATTAGGGAGAGAGGAGGTAATTTGCCATGACCTATTTTCATTCCATTTCAATCAAAATTGCACCACTTAGCTGAGTACTATAAAGGGATGCCTGAAGCACACTTGCACTAAATTATCTGTTAATGTCAGGCCAGATATCTGGTCTCCTGTCTTGTAGGTGGTGACAGCCTATCTGCAAGGGATAACTGTGTTCTGCACACTCATCAGAAAACTTCATGTGCTAGGATAGCAAAAGAGGCCTGAAATATTGTTAGTTGATGTGAAGAGAGATGTCCAAAGGATTAAGATGAAGAAAGCATCTGGATGGTTTAAGAAAGCAATTGGAAATGCGCATCTTTGTTGTAACGAGCATTGAAGTAATGGTAGTCTTTGATTCAGCCAAAATATTACTGCTTTGGCAAAAGAGATTAATAGGAAGTCTTTGAAGTAAAATTAAATATTAGTGAATTCAGTCAAGGTGTGAAACAAATTCTTCAAATTTCATGGTTTTGCGGCATACTTTGGCTTCTGAGCAAACGTCATAAACAGTTAACTACTTGTGCCCTCTACTTATTCTGAAAATCGAAATAAGAAAACTTTCCCTAAGTTCTTCTAATATGTTTTGATTTCTGTCTGGAAGCATTTGGACAATACTCTTGGGCATATGGTGTGATTCTTGGGGATCGTCCTGTGCAGGGTCAGCAGTTGGACTCAATGATCCTTGTGGGTCACTTCCTGCTCAGTTTATTCTGTGATTCTGTCAAAACTCTGAAGAAGCTTCTTTTTTTCCTCTTCACCTATTTTCTTCTTTTGTGTCAGGAAGAGATGTCTCTCTTTCATCTATTTTCTTTCTGTGGCTCCCATGGAAGCCAGTATGTGTGTCCTGAGTTGAATGGAATGTAGAATTGGATTCTAAGTTCCTGATATAGTAAAAACATGTTAGCATGTATATATAAGGCACAAAGGTCTAGTTTTCAAATGTGCCTCATTGCAGGGCTCCTTTCAGCGCAGTGTTCAGGTAGCAGATACCTTCCCACCATGGACAGAGCTGAGATTTCAGAGTGAGAAGCTCTGTCTGAGTAGAAAGCCTGGATGTCCTGGGCTGTGGCACAAGCAGTTGAATGAAATACACTCAAAGCAGGGGCTTGACAGGCTTGTCACTGCTGTGGCATACTGCGCACTACAGTTTAGCACTGTTGCTCTAGTGCTCTGTGTGCCAAATGAAGTCATTAGCAGATTTGTGATCTGTGAACCATCTGTGCCTGTTATCTGTTCATCCTTGAGTGGGAAAGAGCTATCAGTGCAGAACTGTAGTTGGATGTGGTGGTTCTAGAAGGTCTCTGGGGTATGCCTTGGTCATTTGAGATAATGTGCCCCTCACATAGCATTTGCTGCTCACCACTTCCTCTTGGAAAAGTATTTGAGTCTCTTGAGAAGCCTATTAACGTGAGAACTCATTGTAGTGTCTTTTGTTAAATGGTTGGCTGTGACCAGCGATACCCATGCAGCTTTGGTGTGAATGAGAAACTTAATAGTCTATGAAAGGGGTTTTTTTTTATTATGTATTTTTAATTTATGTTAGATTGGGTTAATAAATTAGGGGGAAAGGGTTTGATATGGCTTTCTTCCTGGTGGTGGATTAGAATACACCAGCTGTAACACACCATTTACAGAGATGTCTGGTGTCATTGTATATCAGAGCTGAAAATTATATTGACCCTATCAGTGCAAAATACTCTTTGGAAGTCCTTGGGAAGGTTTCTTACATGCTGCTGCCTCACTGTGTTGCAGTAACAGGAACATGTGGAGACAAAATGATTGATTATTAGTCCTGGTGTTTGTAATTTGATCAGTGCAGCAAGTGTTAGCCAATAATGATTTGTTTTCTCTCCCTTGCACCCTTATTGATGTGTTTCATTGTCTGAGTGTCTGAAATTCCAAATCTGGAATGTCTTGCCATCAAGTCTAACTCTGTTTCATTTAACCCAAAGGCGAATCCTCAGTATAAAGCTGTAAGAATGAGGTCTGAACTGAGAGCAAATTCAACTCATTATGTTGCAAAACTGAAGCCTCCGTACCCTGTCAAATGTGAACACCAAAATAAATCATGACTGTCCACTAGGCTGTGAGTCTGGCACTGGCAGAGGTTGCACAGACAGCAGCTTTAGACATCTTGAGAACGGTGGTCTCTTTACAGGGTAAATTTACAGAGTTTTCATTAATCGCTCAGAGAGGAAATAAAATTTAAGAGGTTGCAATAATTTTTGTTTGGTGATAAGGTATGCCAGAGAGTATTGGCCAGTGAATAAAGTTGGTTTACTCACTGTGTGTGTTTTCCAGTCTAGGAGAGATTATGTCTACTGCTTGTCTTACCTTACTGGGTGCAGGGTACTTTTCTAAAATATGTGCAGCCTCAAAAGAACAGATCTTCTTATTTAATTCAGTCAGTTTATATAGTATTGTTGGTTGTTTCAAATAGCAGCTCCTTTCAAATGAACTTGCAGGATTTATTGCCATGGAGCCAGCTCAAACATTCTGAAGTGATTCTATAAACTGTTAGTTTATTGAGTAGAGCTCTGTGGCCAAACAGGCTATGATGATAAACCTTGACAGCTCTAGAATATTTTGAAGTTTTGCATTTTGAAGGCTTGACAATTCTGTGACTCCACCCTGAGAATTTTCCCTTGGTTCTCATGCTGGGAGAGGTGTTTTTTTCAGAAATTTTAGAAATAGTAAGGAATTTGTCTTTGCACTTTGAAGTTCAGAAATATGTAGTAATTTTCTTTATTTGTGGATATAACAAACTGTGAGTACTTGGTTTTGTTTCCATATGTGGATATGCTGTCTTAGTGCTTTGTAGCTGGATAGAGAGGAATTTTTAGAGGATTCAGAAGGGACAAGCACAAATTAAATTACTGAGATAAATGATTCTGCAGGAGCTGAGATGACAGGAGGCATATATTTGTATGGAAGAATGCCACTATTGAAGAACTCAGTTGCTGATAATTGTTTATTTTTCTTATTTTAAAATCTGTGATCACACGGAATCAGAACCTGGTTGTAGTATAAGGAATAAGCTGGGTCAGATAAGGCAGAAAAAAAGCACAATATAACCATGAAACTTGAAAGAAATGCTGTGATGCAAAAGAAAATGTTTGTTTTGCCTTGGTTTTATGTGTTTGGGGTTTTTTTTCTCCTAGAAACGGAGTTAGTTAACTTCCAGTCCCAATAGGCTTTGATCTGTAAACAATTGCCTCAGGAAAAGCAGCTTACTCATGCTCTCCTGCAGAAATGTTGGATACTCTAGATGTGGCTGTTATTTGAACTGTATCTGTGAATTTTAGAAAGCTAGGAAAACTGATTTGTCTTTGGGTGTTCTCTAAAAAAAAATGCCATCGTCTTTTTGTTCCTTGGGAGTTGTGGTCTACAACACCAACTCTTGTTTTGAAATCTCATAACTCCTCTTGATAGAACAGATCTTTAACTCAGACTTTAAGCATCCTAAAAGTTTATGTAAATAGAAATGTAGAGGTGATTAAAGAGATTTTTAGAAACTTTGCAACAAATCTAAAAGAGAACAAAAAACCAACCATATAGTGACAGTTTATGAATAGTTCATATTTTATATCATTGTAGGCTGCTGTCTATGAAGGATTGTCATTACATCAGAATTTCTTATATTGTAAATGGTGAGATCTTCCTCCTCTCTCCACCCTAATCTCAGTTCTTCTCTGTCCACTTGCTGAGCACAGAAAGTAGCCATGATTAAGGTTACTGTCTGACACACATTATATGTGTATTGCTGTTGGTTTTTTCCATTCCTGAGTTTAGAAGGTGGGAAAGATTGTCTTCCAGGAGGTTAAAAAAAAACTTAGAGCTGTGACACTTCCTATGCCTCTGGCAGGATTGTGCACTGAATCATATAGGTCAGAATTCATGGGGCCAATCAGGCTTCTGCCTGTGTTTGTGTATTAAATATCTTTTTTAGATTTGGCACAATATACTTTGTATTCCCAGTTATTATTATATTTTAAACTGTGAATAATTAGAAACTAGATGGCATTTCACTACCACACTGGATATTGAGATGGACCTGCGCACTGTGAAAAAATCTGAGAGGTTAAAAAGTTCCTTCCAGTGAACTACTATTAAAAATAGCTCTTTGTGTCTGAATCTCAGCATATTCATTCATCTCAAATTTTTATTTGCATATGTCCTGATATAAAAAGCTGATGCACATTTCAAAAAGGAAGAAGTAAAACTATTGTGACTTCTGTGTGTAAAACTTTTCACATAACATAATACCAATAATAACCAATAGAAAATGATGAAGCAGTCTCTATAGGTCTTTGGTGATCAAAATTCAATATTATTAATATAAATATGTTATGGTAATAATAAGAGATTTTCAAGAAAGTGGAGTTCATTTGTTTCTAAGAGATGCTTGACCTCTGCTACCTTATGATATTTTAGAGAGAGCTAAGGCTCACAAAAGCTGGCTTTCTTTCTATTTTACCTGGAAGGCGTTATTTTTTCAATAAATTCCAAAATCAAGTCAATATTTTTAGAACCAGGATAATTGCCACTTGAAATGGACTAATCTTTGCTCAGAAGTTGTCTGACACTTTATACCCAATGTCAGCAGGAAAGAAATAATTAAGATGTATGATTTTGGTAATTGATAGGGAACATTTGAATGGGTTACATAAATAATAGACTAATCAAAGTATTGTTTAACGGTTTACAAAAACACATGCCCTAGTGCATGTGCATTTATTTAAATTAATGTTGCTGTCAGAATTTGTGAGAAATTTTGAAAGAGGATTTCATTTTCACCTCATGGTTAATGCTCTCATAAATAATAATTTGTCAGTTTATAGGATAAGTTATACTATTAAATTGTTCAGCATACATCTTTAAAACATAGGTGTGCATTTACTGTTCTGGACAATTACTCTGTGGATAGAACTGCAACTTTCAAATTTCATTTCCATGTCTGCCAAATCCTACTCTTAACTCATTTTCTGTTCTAATGAGAATTAATGGCATTAATAATCCAATGCTATGCAGAAGAGACCTGGGACTTTTATTGTATATGCAGTATCATGCCTATTTAGTATTTTTCTAAAGAAGATATTAATACTTTATTGATAACTGACCAACATATCTAAAAAAAAAATGTGAAAAAACCCCAAAAACAGCTCTTCCCCGAAAATCAAATACTTAAAAAATACATTCACATTGAGTTCAGTTTTTTCATTTAAGCACAGCAAAGTTGTACTCGTTAATCATTTGCTAAGTGTTGCTGTATCTTGAACACCAAAAAAAAACTCCGTCTGATAGTTTGGGGTAAAACTAAATCTGCTTACAGGAATCTTCAATTCTTCCCCATTCTTTTCTACAACCACTTTGCTTTTTGTATGATTGTATGAAGGAAGAATGCATTTACAATCTGAATATTTGAAATTTAACAAAAGGTTGTATTTCTCTTGGATGGCAATTGGAAGATGCTTTGTTGTCCGTTCTTCAAAACAAAATACCCATAGTGTGAAAGATGCATTGTTGCACTCTTTGCATTTATTTGTGAGTCTGCTATTTACTTCAAAACAGCCCCATATATATTCTTTGGGTTCCATTGCTACTCATTAAAAGGTGCTGTGGCAGCCTGGCATCAGCAGAGTCCCCCCAAGGGAACAGCCACTCTTTTTATCAGTAGTCACGATCATCTGTTAAGATGTTTCTGGGCTGAGCTTCTCAGGCTCTGTGTAGGGTGGCTTTTTTCCTTCTCTGGACAGGAAAGTAGGGCCCCTACATGTGTTTAACCCCACGTTTTTTTTCAGGATACTAATATTTCTGTTTTTAATTGACAGCAGTTTTACAGGAGAGTGTGTCCCAGATGTGACTGCTCTAAAATGAAAGAGCACTAGTGTTGGGCTTGAATGTTTCCCATCTAATTACCATTTGCCCCTTCGTTTTATTTTGGAAAGTTTTTTTTCACTTGAGTGTGGGGTTTCCAAATGATTCTGGTAATCCTGGATTTTTTCCCTTGTTTTTACAGGTGACCTGTAACTGTTTCACCATCAGTAATGGAGAGATGCAGGATGTTGGTGTTGGCCTGTATCCCAGGTACTGTGGACACTGTTTCATTCACAGGCAGAATCTCTGTCAGTTTTTAATCCTTTTTTCCAAGGTAGTTGTAAGGACCATCAAAGCAGCAGGTAACATGTCTAAATGAGAAGCTGGGAAATGGAAATAAATTAAAGGAGAGTGAAAAAATACAGTCTAGTTGAAAGCATTCTTAATAGTCCTAATTACAGCATTAAAACAGTTTAAATAGTATACATCTTTATATTTTATTTTTGTGGAGGTGATTGTCTTTTCTAAGTAAGAATAAATGCTGACATGAAGAATGTGCAACTGGGACTAGTTAAGGGAAACCTGTTCAGCAATACTTTAGAATACAGATATTTTGCAGCTGAGAGTCTTCAGAATAAGTAATTAAAAGAAAAATATTTCTATAAATAAATTACCATAACAAAGAAACCAGTAAGGTGAAAAGATAAGTCCCTTAAGAGATAGATGTTAATATTTGAATTTTTTATTATTGTTTCTTATTTGTATTAGGTAAGAAGTATGTACCAATGAAGATTTTATCTGCATAGAATTAGTAACCTGTAATCATAAATATGGAAATTAGTATGCAGTTTAAAAGTATGGTTTACCATCTAATTTTTTTTGTTAATGCATGGTTGAATTATGTTTGTCAGTACCTCAGTGGACCTGTCATCATTTTTTTCTTTTCCTTCTAGTGTCATGTAAGATTTGACAAGGACACTTAATATCTTGAGGTTGCCTTGTAGTAAAAATGAGGAAAAGGTTGTTAGGAGGACATAGAAGTTAGTGTCATGAAAAGTACAAAACAGTAATTTGATTTCATAATGGAATTAAACAATACTTGAGAAAAATGAAATATTATTTTGGAGCATTATTATTAGGAAAATGTTTGCTTTTGATTGAAAAGAAGCCCTTAACTGTGAAAAGAGTATCTGTTTATGTTCAATGATAATGCACTGCCAAGGGATGCCAGAGACTCTTTCCCAGCTTGCTTCAGAGCAGTTTGAGTTTTGTTATAGCAAAAAAGCTGGGAAAATTAAGAACTTTAAATCTATGTTTTACAAGTCCCGTGAAAATGTCCTTCCAGATGAATTCATATGCTTCCAGAGGAAACTTTCATCACACCCGCTAGTGACTCCATGAAGCAAGATTTAACTAAAAGCTCTTTATTAAGCCTTATTAAGCTTTATTATGTTGTGTGGCTTGATAGCTTCAGCATTACTATATATTTTAAAATAGGTAAAATCCTATGGTCCTGCTGTGCATCACATTGTGAGCAGCTTTCAGAGTGTGCCCAGTGATCTCCCAATAAGTGTAATGGATACTCTCCCAGTGGGTTCTTGAGGAATTACCTACAGATATTTTATTAGGCAAGAAGATGCCAGAAGAGTCAAGCCCCTGTAGATACCTCCTTTAAGAATCAAAAATCTAAACAAACATGGTTTGGTGCAGGGCTCTGATCCTCAGCAACATCCTCTATTTTACCAACAATAGTTGGGATTCCAAGTTGCTGAATCAAACAAGGACAAGGACACAATATAAATGCAACCAGGAGCTGGATAAACCAAAAATTCTTCTTCCAGGCTGATAATACCAGAATTATTCTTTAAATGGGTCATTCTCAGGGAAAGAACCATTCCCCCCATTTCTGCTATGGCAGAAAAGTTTGACTAGGAAAGTCAGTTGTTTCTCAGCTAAGGAAACTCTTGATTTAAAAGTATATAGCAGATGTTGTTAGCAGCCTCCTTCAGAGGGAAGGATGTGTTTGTGCAGTGCTTGTGTCTCTTGAGAGTCCCAGCATGAGCTGTGCCGCCCCAACTGTCACATATCACAAGAACAGAGGCTGGGCCAAAATATGCATAAAACAGAGGCAATGGCAATGTTTTATTTTTCGGCTCTGTGCACCAACTTCTTTGGCTTTGGGACACAGTACACTCCATTTTCTCCTGATATGAAATACAGGATTGTTGGCCCCTTTGAGCTATGCTTGCAATGATGGTGGGGTAATCAATAAGGTTAGTGCCTGAATCTGAGCAGCAGCAGCAGAAATACCTGAGTCCCTCCTGCTCTGAACTGTCAAGGTTGCCTTGTTCTCCACATGCCCTGTCCCCTGAGTCAGGGCTCTCAGAGAGGCGCTGCGAGGCCATTGCCTTCCTCATCCCTGAATACACAAAGGCAGAAACACTTGAAGAGATCCTGGCATGGCTCCTATTACCAGTGAATATAAATCTTCTAAGCATTCATTTTCCTCCCATAACCACGAGCAGGTGATTTAACAGTGAATTTATTTGTTTCATGACTTAATTGCTTGATACTTCAGATGTAATCATGTTAGCTACTTTCAAATCATAAAAGGGAAATGGCAGTGGAGACTCCTCTGTTAAGTATTTTTCTTTCTTTCTTTTTTTCCCCTCTACCACCCTTCACAGCATGTCTTTACTGAACCACAGCTGTGACCCAAACTGCGTGATCGTTTTTGAAGGATACCAGCTTTTACTTCACTCTGTCCGAGAGATCCAGATTGGTGAAGAGGTAATTAACTTGTCCTCCCTTCCATCACAGACACCTGCAACAATGGCATCTCCCTAAATAAATCCCAGACTGCTGGGCCACCAGCTTAATATTTTGATGATATATTGATGCCACTTTCTAGCACATAGCTATCAGGGGGGAAATGATAAATAGAATCATCTCTTCACACTGCCTGGGCCCCATAATCATTACTTCTCATAAATCACAGTCTTGATAAATTCCTGTTCCTCCTTTCCTCCTCTAGGCACTTCATTTTGTTTGTATTTGAGTGTCTTTACCCTGACGGAAACATTTATGATATTTCTGAGTGGAATGCAGTGTTCCCTAAGTCATTGCAACAATAACATTTGTCAGGCAGCAACCATGCAGTTGTAGTAAACCTTTCATTGACAGTGAAAGCAGCACAACAGGGTTTGTTTTCTTGTCATTTCACTAGGAAAGACTTCAAAATATCTTTATTAAGAGATTTCTGGTTTGATCTAAGATATTCTCTTCTTTATTTTTACAACAGCACTTGTATTAATTGAAAATAAGCATTTGTAGCTAGAAATCAAAATAAATGTGTTTTGCAGCAATTCAATACTGAATTTGCTTAATAAGACCTGAGAAGAAAAGACTACATATATGTAACTTCAGAAGCACCAATGACCTACCCAGCCCTAGCTATTGGTCATTTCAAAGTCATGACCTAGTGTAAATATGTTTCATACCTGTTCTTAAAACTCTAGGAATATGAAAGCCATAAATATTTTGATTTAGACACAGTATTTATTCTATGAAGTTTATTCTTTTTGAAAGTATTCTTTCTCAAAGATAATGGATCATCAAAGTAAGTAAATGGTAGAAAACATTTTTAGGCCATCAAAATAAATAAGTGGTATAATATTTTTTTTCAGCAAAACATTGTTAAGAACCAGTAGAATTGTTTTTGTATACTTACCTTTTTGTCAAGAGAAATCTTCCAAGATGCAATATACGTTTGTGGAGCTATTAATTGTAGACATCTTTCAGTCCAGCATTCTTGTGTGTTATTATAGACACCGTCCTTCTATTTTATCCATAAACCATAGCTTTCCTCTTGGCTTTCCAGTTCACTAAGATGGGTTGCTTATTTAAAAATGCAGTAGAGTTTAATGTCTTAAGACATTAAAAAAATCTTAAGTAGATTTAATGTCTTAAGAAAATGGGCTTAAGGCTTAAGAGACATAGTAAAGGTACAAAGTCAGTGTTAGGTTAGACCCGCTATAGGAAGAGGAAGGGAAATAAAATTTATGTGAGGGTATGTACAAGTCAGCAGTTCAGTGTTATTGTCAGTACCTATTTACTTTTCCTTATACACAGCTTCATTTTGTGTTCTGCATGATGGCTTTGGTGCAACTTTCCATGCTGCCTTACTGCTTACCTGCAGCAGGGTGAGCTCAGTTTTAGTAAAAATCACATATTGAATTTGCACACATATGTGTACATGTATTATCTGTTGTGAGCTGAGTTTGAACTTTGATTACTGATGTCATGATCTGAGTTAATGGGAGAGAAGATACATGTTAGAGAGGAAACTGATTGGGTGTTCTGTTTAAATTGGGTTCTCTGAGATGGTAAGAACATTATTTCAAGTCATGAGGCAACAAGAAAATTATAACTGCTAGAAATTTTCTCTTATCCTGTTCAACTTCCTCTAGATGCAGACAGAATGAGATCCTCTATAAAATAATAATCAGAAAATAAGCACTGAGATGTATCAGAAATAAGCAAGTCAAGCTCAGATAAGTAGAAGAGGACTATGGTTTTCCCATCCATACAGGAGCAAAGTTTTGCACATTTGTAGTGCTTTCTGTCGGAGCACACTACAGCACGCTGAGGAGTTGTTGACCACCTATAATTGCAGGGAAACGAGACATGGGGAGCTGAGACGAGTGGCTGTTGTGGCCACCTCAGCATTCTAAACTTTGCTTCCAGCATCTCAGAACTAATTGTAACACCATTTTGCTCTTCAAGATAATTACAGAATCACAAAATGTTTAGAGTTGGAAGGGTCCTTAGAGATCATCTTGTCCCCTGCTGTGGACAGAGACACCTTTCACTAGAACCAGGTTGCTCAGAGCTCCATCCAACTGAGCCTTGAAATCTGTTAGGGATGGAGCTTCCACATCTTCTCTGTAATGCTGACTATTACAGTTTTTGTAACTTTAGGTGATGTTAATTTGACAGCATACAAAAATTTCCTTTACTTGCAATTGTTTGCAAAAATGAAATATAAGCGTTGCAAAGAAAGGTGAGATATGGGCAAGGATTATAAAGTAACAAAAATTATTCATCTAGAGATCGTGAGGGCTCCTTTACTGATAAGGTAGCCCATCAGCTAATTTTGTCAAAAAGATAAGCAGCCTACTCTGAAAAGTCATCATTTCCCTACCCTTAAGTAACCACTTCAAACAGCATCAAGATTGTGCTGTAATTTCAATTGACTTTTTGTTAGTTGCTGAGTCAACCTGGTGTTTTGCAGGCAGACATGAAATGATTTCACCTCCTCTCCAATCAGAAACTGTGTGGCTTCAAATCAATTAGTCTTGCTGGGAGACAGAATGGATTAGCTGAGGTGCAGTTCTGCTCCAAAATGGGTGCTTTGCTTCTCACCAGCTTCAGAATTCACTAAGAGCAAATCTGTATCTTTCTTCAGAATATCACATAACTGACTGTACCTTACAGAGCAACAATTTTTTTAAAACCAATACTGAAAACAAATAATTATTTCAGATGATGAGCAAATAAATCTATATTCATGATCGATTTCAACCAAGTTATATAATGTTACTGTAATTCTGTGAAAACTTTTGTATCTGTGTATGCTTGACACATTACATTTTGTCCCATTAAAGTTTTTAGAAACAAATTTTTCCTTGAATTAAAGGGCATTTTGATCTTATATGCCAAACCAGAAAGAGTGCAGACTGTTAAGCACTTCTATAATTCTGTTTCAGGAGCAGATTTCTGTACACGACCCTCCCTATGATTTTGAGACATATGATTGCAAAATCAAGAAGATTCCCTTTTTTCTCCCTGCCATTTGCAATGACATACTTGATTTTAATTTTTTACACAATTTTCCGTCTAGAAATTTTGTGGTTTATATTCTGTTACCAAAAAAATCCCACAAAACCCACCAAAAAAACCCCCGAAAAAAACTCCCCCCAAAAAATTCCACATAAATTAAGTCCACTGCATTGTGGCAGTACTGGAAAATTGTGTCCACCTCAGCTGGCAGGTGAGGAACATGAGAAACTAACCTAACCACCATATCCATGATTAAAGAATTTCTTTGTCAGAGCAAGAAGCAGGGCTCAGACAGTGCTATATTTCTAAGAAGAAAGTCTTAAGAGTAGGTAAGTCTTATGACTGTTAAATAATTTCTTGCCTTCATAAATGTTTTTAATAGATATTCTTCAGTTTGGGGGAAAAAGATTTACTGCATTCTTTATAAACGATGCAATAAAGAGGCAAGCTTTGGTCAGTTGAAGTAATGTTTTAATTAGTAGCATACATCCCACGTGCAAATATCATTAAGACAACCTTTGATAAATGGGCATATTTCCTAAATATGTCCAAGTTAAATGAGCCTTGCATCTAATGAAGTGATACAAAATTGAAGCAAGGTTAGAAGAGAGACTTGAATACAGAAATTTTGTGTTTAAACAATTAAATGATTAGTATAGGCTGAGTCACTGTTAGCTTGATCATGTTTCCAAATATTCCAATTATATTTTTCTACCACTCAATGCCAGCTACAAATATTTTTTCACTTACGGATTTCTGCTGGCGGGGCTGGGAATTTGAACTTGGGCCAGAGAGACTCTAAGTTGTTAAAATGCTAAAAGGACACATCAGTGTGATGAAGCCTTTCTCCTCTTTCTATCCAGCCACATGTTTTAATCCATGTGATTGCTATGTTGCTATGCGATTGTTCATATCCACAACTCTTTGGTAACCTCTGAAAAAGAAATGTCTTTTTTGAAACTTCTTCCTACTCCCGAAGTTTCTGCAACTTAAATGAAAAAAGAGGGGGGGTGGAATGAAAAATATAAAGAGAGAAAGGGATGAAGTCTGTAAGGTATATTTGGTGTTGGCTCTGTTTTTGTTTTGCAGTATTAAAATTGAAACCTGCCTAATGATGGTTTCAATAGTAATGACAGGGTTTAAACCATTATCTTAAATATTTTGGCACAGAATAGCCTAATCTCACATGAATTATTTTTCCCATAAGATTCCTACTGTCTTGCACTATGTCTGAACTTGATTAAATGGTCTTTACCACTGGATGCCACCTGAACCTAAAGCCCAGTAGGACATGAGTCAAAACCAGAGATGTTTATGCAGAGGACAAGAGACAGGGAACAGCCAGTGTGTGGAATGATTTTGACAGAAAACACTTGTGAATTGCAAGGAGACATGAAGATCATGACGCTTTTGATGGGAGAGGGAAATTGGATTTGGAATGTCTGAAGGATGAGGTTAGGACTGCAGCTTGGATGGAAAATTCTTTGTGGGGAGGAAGAGAGACAGATCTTTCTTACCACACCAAGGAGGATGCAGATAGATTAGGACCAGCTGTGGAAAGAAGAGAGGACAAAGTTCTTGGAGTCACTGAAGATATTTAAGAAATCAGAGTAGGGCAACAAGGACTTTTAACTTGGGAAAGCAAGTGTACACAGTGGGGAAGTGCAAGATATGGCTGAAGGACAGATCTGAGACTAGCACAAGGATGAAATCATCCCATTGTACCAAAAGTGGCTTTGTAAGGAGCTAGAATTTCTGGCTAGAAAACAGGTTTACATAATCAGATGTGGAAAATAAGACAGGAAAATGATGGAGAGGAGAGGAGAGGAGAGGAGAGGAGAGGGGA
>PYHW01009916.1:13938941-13960863 GCA_013186435.1 Turdus rufiventris | reverse complement strand
GGGGAGGGGAGGGGAGGGGAGGGGAGAGTCTGTACATTAGTACAGACTGTCTGTAAGCCAGCATTGGTGAAACTAATCCTCTCTTGGCTCAGACATGCACAAGCTGGGACAGAACAACATTATATAGAATTCTAAACCTAACAAAGTTCTCACACTTTCTAACTGTTGATTAATTGTGGAATTTTATTTTATCTGTTTCATTACTTATACTATTAATCTTCAATTATGAGGCCATATTTCTTTTAAATGCTTGACTTTGCCATCTCAGTAGACTTCTTTTAACACAGTCCTCCTTCAACATATAATCAAATTGCACTTTAATAATAAATGAAAATAAATGCAGGCATTGTTTTAGTTGCTTGTTAATTGCTCATTTAATTAGAATGCTCACTAATTTGCAAAATGCAGGTTCTGACTATGGATTTCATGGTCATTACTAAAATTGGTCAGGTTTTCCTGTAATTTCTTTGAATGGACTCTCATGATTTAACTGAAAACCATGTGAAAATTCTCCCAATTAGTTGAAGTGTCTAGGCTCAGGATGAAATAATATGACCTGATATTTTTCAGCTCTGACCTCTCTGGAGTGTTTCAAAGTGTGTTGGGCGTATAGTGTAATCACTCAATAGCATGTGTGACTGTATGCTGGTCTGAACTGAGCTGGTTTCTTTGTTTTTATTCTTTTCCTTATCATTAGTTTGTGCCTCTGCAGCACTTTAAACATTTCAAGAACTCTACAAATGGTTAGTCCTGTAAAATTATTGCTGGCAGGCATCAAAGTGAACAAACTACAGACTTCTCTGTAGTTCATTGGAATTCACTCTCTACAGTGTAAGAAGCTGAAAATTGCACAAATGTAGGCACAAATTTTCTTTTATCACTTTAATAAATCTTCTTGTCAATAGTTTCAACAACTTGGACTGCAATGCTTTTGTGCTTCCTTGGTCACGAGGGAAACATCACAGACATACTGAAAATGGGCATGGCATGAGAGGAATTATCCTCAGGCTCAAAGATATATTTGCCAAAAAAAAGTAGGGGCTTCCCTGAGAAAAAAAATTTTGCCAATAGTTGGATATTGTATAACAGTAGTGGTAAATACACACTTAAGCTCTGGAGCTAGATAGAAAATGAGATTTCATGCACAAGATATTTAGATACTTTATGCAGTGTTTCTTTGCTATCTTTTCTTACTCTCCTTTCTTCTTTTATTTTTCATCCAAATTAGGATTAAAAGTTGAAATTGTGATAATTTTGGATGGAATCAATAATTTCAAACAATATTGATCTTGAAATGAGAGTGTTCTTTCTTCCATGGAAATTATTTTTCTCTTTCACCTTCCATAGTAGTTGATTTCCTCTATAAAATAATCTGTTAGCATTTTATTTTATACTGGGAAATATGTTCTATCAAAAAAATGTTGGCTCTGCTAATAAATACACAGAATATTAAATTTTGTTAAATATACCAATCCCCCTTTTTTTTTTTTTTTTAATGTACTGCGTACAGCTCACCATCAGCTACGTTGAATCACTGATGCCTACCAGGGAGCGCCAAAAGCAACTGCTGCGCCAGTATTGCTTTGAATGTGATTGTCTTCTCTGCCAGAATCAAGAGAAGGTAGGTTGAGAGAAGAAATTCCTTGCCAGTGAAACAGAATTTTCCAAGGCCCATCAGCAGCTTTCCTTTCTTATCATAATACTTATCTTTAGCTACTAATTGAATGGCCAGAATGGGGAAGAAAACTGCCCCTGCCCTCCTTGCGGTTTTTGTTGCTATGAAAGACAGCCCTGAATGAAAGCAAAGCAGGAAATGTTGGCATTTTTCTATTCAAAAGAATAATCTTGGAACATCAACTGAAGCCAGTTGTCTGATACTACAGGAAGGTTGCGCTTACCCTCAAAATAATGTTGAATTACTTTTGCCAAACATGTGCCTCAGTAATTTTCAAGAACTTCCAAGCTTGTTCAGTAGTTGTTAGAGAGAATGGTGAACATCCTTGAGTGACTTTGTAGTTTTTATGCTCACTTACATTACAAGTTCTTGGAGTAGCACGTCAGTGGTTGTAGTAGATAAACTTTTGTTCAGAGTGATCTCTTACTAGGGTTCAGCCCAGCCTGGTTTGATTATATTCTGTTTTGCTTCATTTTTATACAACCTTGGCACAATACATTTGTCTCAGAGGCTGATGAGAGATTAAATGGAATAGACAAAATGAGGCTGGCTTCATAGCATTTTATGCACTTAGTCTCTTTTGTTGTATGTACAGTTGTTCTTATTTCTACAAATGCCTGTTTGGAGTGAATCACCTGCCATAGCTAAATGTGTCCCTGAAAGATTAGAAATAGTAAGAAAGGTGTTGATGAATATGTAATTCCAAGGAGCATAATAGGATTCATGAAGTAATTGCTGCACAGGGAAAAAACCAACCAAACAAACAAACGAAAACCAGAAAAAGAAACCCCTGTAGTTTAAACTGTAACATATGCTTTGATTCATCAGTAGGCACTTCAAAAAAGAGAACACAGAAATTTTCAGACTTATGACATAATGCTAAATTACTTCCTGTCCGTGTTGGCATTCTGTGCCTGATAAAAGCTGCTGCAATTCTACTCAGAGGCGGTGAAGACCTCTTTTTGTCTTTCTTTTAAAGACAGTCACTCAAGTGCCATGAAATCTCGGATTAGTTTTGGGTAAATGGCATCCTCACAGATGCAATGATGATTAAGAAAAACAAGCAGGCTAAAGAGTCTTCAAGGATCACTTAACAGTTTGTGAAAGGGTAGGCAAGGGGTGTAAAGACCCTTCAGCATGTGGAATGTTTTAGGAAATAACATCCCCAGGCTGGTGTACATTTCATTGTTGGAATCAACATATAACTTCAAAAAATACTGTAGTGAAGTTATATGTGCATATATTAACTAAAGCAATTTTCTCATACATGATTTTTTTTTCTTTTTGAAAATATAACTGCCATCTGTGTTCATAGTCTATAGATCTTTTTTTTTGCCCTTTCACCAAATTTCCCTGGGAATGATATTGTGAAATGTTTGGAAAGCACTTTGTGACTGCATTCTGAAATTCTGTGGTTGTCTGATTACCATGTAGAGAGGTCTGTGAAGGTCTAGAAGCCTCATGGCAGCTTGGTCTGTTAATGTCTGTGGAGAAGACATCTTTATCCTCAGCTTCAGTTTAGGGTGATTAAATATTATCTGCAGCAGTCCTCACAGTTTCATTTCTCTCTGACAACTGAATTTTAAAAAATTCTACATGGTTGGCTTGTTGGGGTTTTTTTCCATTTATCTCAGTCACTGCTAGTAAGCTGAGTCATGTAACACTGCAGGTACAGCAGGAGATAATATTTTTGGAAATTCTGAGGTTTTAAACTAAAAAATGTCTAGATTTAGGTGCTTAAAGTTAATAAAGTTATTCAAAACATCCCTGCTGAAATATCCCTAATACTTCGACAAATTTCCTAGCCATCTTAGAATTTCTTTTAAAAGTAAAATCTTTGTCTTATCTTAAGTCAATCTTAATCTTCAATAGAATAGGCAACAGCTGTAACTTTGAGTCATCAGGAGTGGCAGAGTCAATATTGTGAATCAATATAGTCAGCTAACAGTAAATTCCCATATTACAACATTGCTTTGCAGAAAGAAAGATAGTTTAGTCAACAGCAATTCATCTCATGTATCTTTCTTATAGGTAAAAATGCAAATTCCAGAAATGCTTTATCCATTCAAGTAAGTTGGAAATTTTTTTCAGTTGCAGTCACCTCATCAAAAAAGCTAGAACCCTTTTTGAAATCACATTTATAGGCACTTACACAAACACTTGTAGAAGTTTGTGTTACTCCAGTCTTTCTGAGTGTGCTCATGAGCTGCTCACCATGTGCTGGGGACTAGTGAAAGCTCTCAAGATGAACACATCAATTTATAGTAAAGTTTTCAGTCAAGTGATTCGCACTGTAACTTTTATTCTACATCTTTTGTAATGTTTTAAAAGTGATCCTGCAAATCCTGTGGGAAATATACAAGTTTATATGAAGAGCCCATAAACCTCATGTTTATTTGTACTTTGTTACATGCATCCTTATTTATTCATATTTATAAAAAAATACTTGACAAGATAATTATCAATGAAATTCATGTTTCCTCCTCTATTTTTTAAAGGCCTGTTCATTTAGTGTTAAATGCCGGAGTGAAAAAGGAAAATGGTATCGAATCTCTGTTCTCAAGTCAGTTACTGGCTGCAAGTGACCTTGGGAAATTTGTTTTATTCAAGAGCAACCTTTGTGTTTTCTAAGATCCAGCCCTTATTTTTCATAATTGGTATGAAACTGAAGCTCAACAGGTTTTGGACTAGAAAACAGATCAGACTATCTTTATTGGGGATCATTTTTGTGAATGTTCTGTGAAGCTGTGGTTTGTTCAGTCTCTACAAGTGCAGTGAGAAGATAAGTATTCTGCTAAGTATTATGTAAGTATTCTGCCCAAAGGATACTAAAGAATGATAGTGTATTTTCTAAGGTCTTTTAGTTTCATGTGATGGGTTTGTTTAACTGGGAATAATTCCTTGAAGCAGAATGGTTTGGGGTTTATTGGGCACTCAGTGTGAGCAGGCACAGCCCCAGACTGAGGGAAGAGTACCATGGCTGAGCAGTCACAATGGCACTGCATGCAAAATGAGAAGGAATGCTCTCCTCACTGGTCACTGCTGGTGGAAGGACTTCAGAGTGAATCTTTGCTATACAGTAGCGGTTATTTATCTTCTCCAACTGTGAGCACAGCTATGCAATAATCTAGGCACATAGCTGCTATCAAGGATGAGAACACACAGAAGCAAACAGTGGCAATAGCTGAGCTGGGGATCTTAAATAATTTTTGGTACCTGAGCCTCAATGTGAGCTGAATTTTAATTCTAAGGATGTACTATAATGCTGGCCAGTGTCTTTTAGCAGCTGGTCAAGCAGCCTGGCAAGTACAAATACACCACTGTAAGCTGGTTGAGATAAGATTGAGGTGAACCTTTTTGTGCTTCAGTTCCTGACAAATTAAAGGGCGCTAATTACAAATCTAGACAAGGCTTTTATCCAAAGTTAGAAAAAACAAATCAGGAACTAAAAGAGGGGGAAAAACATGTCTTCCTAAAAGTCACTCGTAGAATACTTCCTGCCTGTCAGTATTTAAAGTTATAGCTAGTGTATTGTCTTCATTGTATCTTTGACAGCTTTACACATTATTCTTTGCTCCATTTTTTAAGATCAATCTCCACTGTAATTCAGGAATGTGTGCCAAGCTGAACTCTTGGCAACATATTACTGTTCCAGCACATAAAAGCCCCTTACATTAATTATAATTAAAGATGGGTTTACATTGATGACAAACATTTTAAATGAAGAGCAGTTTTTTCCACAGTCACGAGCCAAAGAATTGTTCATGTTGTACATCTTCAGCCAAGGATTTCAGGGACATTTGTGCTTATAAAATGGCTTTGTTATGAGTCGTCTTTCTCCTTTGGAGCCTAGATTTAATATTTTAGTCTAGCTTGGTTTTTGGAAAGCTTTTATTTATTACAAGGTCACAAGCAATGGACTTGACTCTGAATAATTTTTATATTTGGCCAGTGGCTGAAAGTTGCCAAAGTTAATAACAACATACTGTCAGTAAATTTTTTTAACTTTTTTTTTCGCTTTGCAAAAAGTATTTACTTATATTGCAGCCTGAATTTTGGTAGAGAACATCACAAGTCCAGTTTCCAACTCAATGGCCCTCAAAATCAGGTCACCTGAACAGCAGCCAAGCTATCAACCTCTACATAAAAATACCACTTGCAATTCTTTACCTGTTATTACATCCATTCACCAGCTCTGTTATAACCAACCCCCCTCCCCAAAATAATTTCCTGAATCTGAAGTTTTGACACTATTTTTCAAGCAGAGGGAACAACACAACTGTAGTTTAGAACTTCATCAAATGTAAGTAAATTGATCAAATTAGTTGCTGCAGCATATGACTGTGGTTGATTTGCTCACCAGGTTTCCTGAAAGACATTTGAATATGGCCAAAAATATGTTATACAACATTTTCACCCTTGATCTTCATGTTTGCTCTCAGCAATACCTTTGAAGAGCATGTGCTTAAATTACAGAGGCATTGTTACATGAAGAGTGTTATTACTGACTGTTGTTTTTAATTAGGATGTAAAGGCTTAATGCAAGATCACTGTACTGGTGTTAGTACAAAAATGTCACCTCTCCCTCAGGGATCATATATTTAGGACACAGGAAACACAAAATTATATGTTAAGAAGTGCCTTTTAAAATTGCTGTATTGTCAAGTTCCATAAGTTTGTGTCCCAGTTTTCCTAATATTTATTTTTAGACATTTTCATTCTCACTAAGTTTCCCAAGTACAATATGAAAGATGAGACCTCCAAATTAATTCAAAAGATGAAGCCTGGGAAGTAAGGATTAAATAAGATTGTTGAAAACAAGCAGCTAACTGAACGTAAAACCCTTTGATCAAAGCAAACTAAAAACTAGGAGCATCTGTTTCTCTAGTCATGATTCTAAAAAACTTGCTAAGTACCAACATACCAGTATGTTAAAAAAAAAATATCAGGATTGTGTTCCAACGGAATCCTGGTTTCATTCATTTGCTATCAAAATGCAGACTTTGCAATAGTTAATTGTAGAAATTCATTCCTCATCTATTTTTACTGTTTTGCTACTAGAATTGCCTTTGAAGCAAACTACGTGATGACTTCAAGTCATCTGTCATGTTTCACCACTACTCTTCCAGCCCAACATCAGTATAGCCAGTGCCTACAAAAGTCAGTGGCAGTAACTGGAGCCCGCTGGGACACAATGCTGTTTCTCTCCATAGGTGGCTGGCTAGTCCTTCCTTCTGGCAAGGCATTTGGTAGTGACATAAACCCTGGATTCTTTCCTGAAATCCAGCAGACTAAGAGTCTTCTGTTCCTTTCAGAGAATCTTAACCTCTTGGGATGGATTTCCAAACAGCCAAGGACAGAGGGCTTTTATTTTTCTAGTGCCAAAAACGACAGTAAAAAACAAGGCAGCCGCTTCTAATTTCTGGGATCTCTTGTTCATTAACAAAGGCATCATGTCTTCAGCTTCTCAGCATTTCTTACATGACTTCTGAGGCTCCTTCCACCTTTCAACACTGTAACTTTTTTTCCACTAAAGTGCAGTTCCAAAGACAGTGATGAATGCACTGTGATCATTTTTCCATGACAACTTGCCTATCCCAGTTGCTTTGGGACTCCCTCAGTGTGTTCTGGTCACCACTTAGCAGCATCCAGCTGGAGCTCACTTGGGTTGTCAAGGTCATGGAAAAGATCTGGCTACTCTTATAAATAGACATGAGTTGAAAGATGTACGTAAACTCTTTGCCTTTTCAGGAGATCCTTAGTAGGGCAACCTGTATCAGTTTGGTCCATCAAGTTCATATTTAAAGCAAACTCAGAAGTTGGGAGTGTGGCACCCTCCTGGGAGTTTGGATTTCTACTCATCTGAGAGGAGCAGAATCTCATTCCTTTCAGACCCAGCCATCTAACAGGAAACTTAAGTCTTCTGGCAGATGTTTTAAGGAGAACCACTTTTTTTTTTTTTTTTTTTTTTTTTTGGCCAAGGGAAGAGAGGGCATTCTCATCACTTTTTTAGGCTGTTGCAGCTACATGTAAGTGCCTGCATCCTTCTGGATCCATCCTTTCTGCATGTCCAGCTTCACTGGGAATATTAGAACTAGCTATTACTGGTAGGATTTCTTTTTCAGATGTTGTTATTCCTATAGCAGTCACTATTTGGTCTGTGCTGAATGACAAGCAGAAATAAGAAAAATCTCACTCTGGATTAGCAATCTAAACATGGAATTTTCAGAGAGAAACAGTAGTAATTTAAACATAAGGCTAGATCAGAAAAATTACTTTCCAAACAGCTTTTCCTGTGATGATTTTGGAGAGTCTTTTTTTTTCCTAGCTTGTCCTGTGATGATTTTGGAGAGTCTTTTTTTTTCCTAAATATGTCTAGTCATTGCATTATCTGAGCTTCAATCTCTGAAATCTCTTTCACTGAGGTTCCCATAAGATCTTATATGTTTCAACCTGTCAAGGTGGTTTCTAATAACAGTAATACCTTAGGAAGTAATCTTGATTTTAGATCTCTTTCCTTGATCAGCCTTTTTTTTTTCTATTTTGCAGCATGTTTGATCTTTTAAAATCCCATTAATTAGGTAAATTCATTGAAATATGATAGGTTTCAATTCAGATCCCATAAGTCATTAAAAAACCAAAAAGAATGTTGCAACCTTAAACTGCAGATTTCTGACATGAGTTTCAATCTTCTATATACAAAAATCTCTCTGGTTGAAGGCCATCTGCTTTGGACAAAATAATATCTACATCAGAGCCAGAATGACATTTTTTCCTAGGTGTTAGAGAAGACCCTAGGGGGTAAGGGAACCCCAAAACTCAGTGCTTCAGGCACTAGGTGAGTTCTGGGTGTGCACTGTATCTCTCTTCTAGATTCCTGTTCCAAATCAAGTTGAAATAGGAGCTCGGATCTTTTTCTTTCCAAGTGTATATTTTAATGACCTATGAATTTTAAAGAAAAAGCAGAAGAAAGTGGATGGAAATACCTTTTTTTCCTTGGATCTCTGGATGTAGGAAAAAAAAAAAAACACCTTTCTAACAGTAAAGCAATTTATCATTTACCTTTAAAGACCCAAACCAGGACAGCAAAATTCTGTGGGCTGACCATAAAGTCAGCCTTTGCAGGTATGTTGTATATTTTGTTCCCTCCATTTTATTGTTTTATCTGCTCTTAGACTCTCAGCTTTTGGGATAAATACTCTTTTTACTCTGTGCAGTCTGAAAACCTGCAAAACTGTGTAGATGAAATGCTGATACTGTTAGTTTTATAAATAATAGCAACAGTAAAGTCAACAAACCATATGAAATCACACTAACATGGAGGAAGAAAAGAAGGTGAAAAAGTACTCTTGAATTTGTTTATCAGCAAATTTGGGGGTTACTTAAAACAGGACACAATTTTAATAGCTCACTGAAATTTTTTGCCATCTTCAAGTAATTTCAGCTAAAGTTTTTGTCATCTTTAACTCATTCCTTGTTGAAGACATTGCCTTGAAGACATCACCCCATACTACTCCATAGGAACCAGTTTCTTTCTGAAGAAATGTTTTCATCTATGGTTCTTATGGTTCTCCTCCATATCAGTGCATTCTGTGTCTTTCTCTTCAGATTCTGAATATGCTTTCTGCATACTCCAAATTTCTGGTTCTTAATGCCATCCTGATTGTATACTATATACTTTATGATGCTCAATGATTTGTCTTTTGTTTCATTTTTCTTAGGAAAAAAAATCCAAAACCAAACAAGCAAACCAAACCTGATAAATCTTACCTTTCTTGCAGTCTATCTTTTTTCTGAGATCATTATTGTCCATACAATGCCCAGAAATCAGTAAAAATAAATATTGCAAATACAGTAGGTGTAAAAGCTTGGTAAAGATTAGCTTCATTGCAATACCTGTTGTCCTAGTTTTCTGAAAATTCCAATCAGAGCAGAGGAATAATGACTGGTTGTGTTAAGCAGGTTTGTGCACATTGAGCCCATAAGTATGGTCATAGTTTTACCTTATATGGGTCAATAATGGCTTTAAAAGTCTGGGAAAAGTTAAATCTAGTAGTCTTGATTTAATTTGGTAATTTACCCATCATTAAATCTATGAACTAAACCACTCCCTCTCTTGGAAGAACAGAATATTCTGTGAACCATTTCACTGTGATTGCGTGAAGTGGACATGTACTTACACTGGAGAAACACAGCTCTGAATGGGAAAAGCAGTATTTTATGCACATGTATGTATGGAACATGCAAGGACAATTTTAAAGATTTTCCTATTTTATAATTCTTTTGCTGCTATTTGTTTTGCGAGCTTTGCTAAGTAATGTGAAGCTCTATTTCATATCTCCCTCCATAAATCCTGAAATGCTCATTGTATAAGTAACATTAAAAAAGGTGAGTTATTCTTTAGTATATCTCAGTATAAAACTTATTAGAAAGACTCCAATTGCTACTTCCCAAGCCACATTGTGAAAGTGCATCTTTCACTCCAGGCTTATTTAAATTAAAAGAGATGGCTTTCCTGCCAGCTGCCTCTAAACTTTTAGACACTCTTTGCAAGTCAAATTTTATTTTTCAAAGATTGATTGACTGATTTAGAACCCTGTGGTAAGGTCATCAGGTATCATGACTTCATTCTAATTGCTTTTTGACACTGTAATAATTCAAAGTTTGAGATTCTGGCTGAATTCATAGGAAGCACCATAGGCTGAGAAAGACAGAATCATGCTCTTCAGTGCCTCAATCAGTTCCAGTCCTTAACTAATATTCTCTGAGGTGTATTAAAGCAAGAATGAGCTCATTTGAATAACAAGGGAGCCCATAACTTTTGAGACTGTAAAACTGCAGACTAAATGCTTTGGCTTGAAAAATTGCTATGATAAGCAATGTGCCATATCAGCTTCTTGCCATAATTTAATTAATGTCACAACAATGCTATAAATATATAACTGAAACTGTAGCTATAAATTTTGTGTTTGTGAGCTCTATTTTAAGACATGAAGAAAAACATTTTGTGTGTAAAAGGAGACTTTAGGAGGCTGTATGTACTCCAGCCACAAGAGTTACAGCAGAGGATTGTGTAATTTTTTTGACCCACTTCAGGATATCCTGCTGTTTTCCACAGTGTACTGTGTGAAAGCTGTTGATTATACCATAAGCAGTGATTTGAATTGGGGACTGAAGTAAAACAGTGTCTCACAATTCTGCCTTAGATTTATCTGAACACCATCATTAAGAAAAATACGTTGCTGCGTCACATCGATTATGCTATGAATCTTTGTGTTGGATATAAACTAAAGCTCCTGCACTTCCTTTGACAATATCTAGACAACCAATTTTTACTCTCAAAGTATTTCTAGTTCGCATCATTCCCATGCGCAAAAGAAATCCTTCTGAGCTTTTTGAGAGCTTTGGGTGTGATCCTAGCTACTGTCTAATAATACATTAGTTTGAATCTACATTTTGTGTAGTGAAGATGCTGTGAAGTTCTACTACACTGTATTTGCTTAATGAAGGTAGGGGTCCATATGAAGTGAACTGCTTCTCCCCTGCCCCAAACCCTGACCTGCAAAAGAAATGTCAAAAAGAAAGTGTTCAGGTAGCTTTTTGGGAGGGCAGCACTCATCCATCTGACTGGGAAAAATATTTTACAGTTTGTCTGTTTGCAAGCAATGAGTGAAGTACTTAGAGAAGAGTACTTATCAGAACATAGAGAAACAGATTACTGGTACTGTGAACTCTTTTGGAAAATTGGAAATCCAGTGTAGATTATGTAACACCAAATTATGTTGTTGCATCAGGTCCCATACAGAGTTGCTTTGAGGTAAGTCAAGATGTCTAATTTTCAGAACACATTTTGTGATGTGGGCTGGCTCTCCTTGCTTTGAGTCACCTTGGCCCATCACCATTGATTGCTGAGGCATGTAAGTACTTCTTACACTGGCAGTCAGCAGGAGCCAGCTGCATGGTAGCTATCCAAACAGTAAATAAAGGCCCTGAGAAATATTCAAGAGTCTTATAATAGTTTCCATGACATTATGATGTTTTAGAAAATGTCCTTTTCATTTTCTTTCTATTTTTTTGTGAAAATTACTAAAATGTTTGTAATATTGAATCGCAACAACAGAGTACTGGAAAGAAAGGTTGGAAACTGTTTCAAGCGCTTGTTTGCCTTATGGAGTGTTTCTGGCTGCTTCCCTTAAACCCTGGAAGAATCTTTACCATTTAAATTGGTGTTAGTTAGGGGACAGTCAATAATAATACTCCAAAGAAGTTCTTGAAATTAATAAAACACTATATATCATCTTTTTAACATATTTGCAAACCTCTTCTTTGATTATATTAAACTAATATTTATCTAGACAGCAGTCAAATATGTTGGCAAAATTCTAGAGGAGGAAACTCCAAGTATTTTACTCGCTCAAAGAGCTGCAGTTGTATAAAATTACTTCAACCTCCTTTGTTCATGTCCTGAAAAACTTGGTGATCGGAGAGTGTGGATTTAAGTACTGATGCTAAATATTCAAGTATACTAGCAAGTTAGGCAGCCAGTTTTTATCAGTACTCTAGGAATTTTGAGGTCCAGCAAATATTTTAAGGTGTAGAGTGGATTGATCAACTACGTATGATCTTAATCATGTTGCATGTTCTTTTCTAAACTTCCTGTATTTCACACTCGTTCATTCAGAAAGCATATGCTGAAGTAAATACTATTTTTTCACATTGCAGTACACATTAAAAAACCAGAGTTACTGTAGCTACAGTTTTATCGTGAGGTATCTCATGCATTAAGATACTAAATTGTTTTGATATTAGTATTCAAAAATAGTATCTAAATTAATGTCAGTATATCTTCAGTGAGAAGCAATAATTCAATGGGCATAAATTCTTCAGATTGCTGAAGCATATATTGAACTTCACAAGTAACTATGCTTCTACTTAGTGAAGTTTTTAGTCATTTGCATAGATATTAAATTCAATGGGATTTATATATGCTTTTAAACTTAAGTGCATATTTCAGTGAACTGATGAATGTGGATTGGATTATACATGGTGAATAACTGGAAATTCTGAGGATTTTGGACCTACAGATCTCTTCTGAGCCACTAAATCCACTCAGTAGCATTCCGTATCTCCACAGGTTGCAGAATTAAGGAATAAAAAAGATTTGCCTTGTAGCTGTCAGTTTGTGTGCTAAGAGACCTAGAGACTGCCTTAACAAATGTGTAACGTCAAAGACAATCTGTGAAATACCAGTCTCTGTTGCTAGGGATTAGGGTGAACAGTGTCCTTGCTCAGGTAAATGAACTACACACAGGGTTTGTTTTTGTACTGATGATGGAAATTACAATGGAATTACAAATGTGACAAGAACTTTTGGATGATCTGGCATAAGGCCCTCTTTCACTCATGCTAAGCTGTAACTAATTTCCTTTGCTTTTCCTCACTTCTGGTTTTTATGAGTTGATAAATAGTGAACTTCTCTTTATTGCTCTTCTCACTGTCCAATCAATTCTTATTTCTTCTTGTAACCTGTGCAGCTTGGATGGGAAATGTGCAGTCAGCCCTAAGCTCCTGACACAGGGAGGTTTATAAAGGTAGTGCTGTTACAGACACAAAACTTGGTCCTGCTGCTCATCATCCTGACTGGGGGTAGGCACTGAGGTCTTGCAAAGCGTCAGTCACCCCAGGGCCCTGAGCTGTGTGTGACACAGGGGTAGCCCCTGTACAATTATGACTCCCAAAAGAGTAGTGTATTATGTAAGGGACCTAGTTTAAAAATAAATATGGTAAATGTTTTGGTCAGCAACCAGAATCACCTACACTTAACTGAAATTACTACAGGATGCATTAAATACGTGTGTCTTTCATTTGAGGAGTTTCCAGGTAGCAACATGCTATGATGTAGTTTAGCTGCTTAGCCCGGTGTATTGATGATTGTATTTTGACACACCTGTCTTAGATGCTATCGTGCTTTCTTGCTAAGTAGCCTAGCATCCTTGTTATACTGCTTTTTAAGAGGGAAAATGCTGTCTGTAATATCATTTGTTGAGACTTTTTATCAAAAAGACGGGATGTAAAAAAGAAAAGCTCTAATAACCACACTTGATCTGTAAGCATTATTGGATTAAAGAAGTTCCATTGGGATGTTCTAATGAAAACTGAGCTTTTTTTGGTGTATTTTCTCTTCCTACAGGAATTTTTATATATGCATACCCTAAATATATATTCACTCTAAAGGTTGTTCTGACAACACACTTAAATATTAAATCACCAAAATAATAAGTTATATATAATACTTACCAAATAATTCTAAAGTTTGTCGATAATAACCCTGTTTGTATAGTACACAGTATTTTCATGAATGAAGTGGAAGTAATTGCAAAATCATTGCCAGTAAAAGTAATGGATGACAAAGACTGAGAGAATAATAATGTTTCTGAGAACAGGTGGATAATACAGAGTAAGTGAAATGTCTGGTAAATTAGACCTATTGAAATATAATGCACCATCACTGCAAAGGTGGAGTCCATGTTCTACATCTGAAAGGGGGATCTACAGCTATGATTTATTTCACCACATCTCAGGCAACTACAGTCAGGTGATAAATGTCATCACCTGAGCTAGCTGCTCTAGACTTTCTTTATGGATAAGATGGAGAAGAAAGAACACACTTTTACTTATTCATCTGACATATTTTAGAAGCCCACTTTAGGATATACAAGCTGCACCCAGAGAGTGGTTCTTTGTGATATAGAAGGGTGGCCCAAATATCTACATTTGATCAAATGAAACTCAGCATTGGATGTCTGAACAGAAATGGAAAACACTTTGTTTTCCTCTGGCAAGGAAAGCTAATGTGATCCTTGAATTTATATAGCAGGGGAGTCAGTAGAAAGAATGATGTCAATTTTCTTCACTATGAAACATTTATGAGATTGCCTGTGTATCATACAAAATACAGATGCGGTGATCTTTGAAAAGGCTGATTAAAAATGTGTGTGTCTAAAAAAATCACAGAAATTAATAGCTGATATGAGATTGCAGTAAATAGGAATGGAGCATGACTGACAGAAATGCAACTACTATTTTCTGTTTTGCAGAATTGTGAACCTGACAGTTATCAGACTTGCATCTGTAGAGGTTAAAAATTGTTTATCTGTTTGCTCCTCTTGCCTTATAGTTTGCCTTGATTAAATCTAAGGTGGACTTATTTTAGTCCCATTTAATTTTATGAAATTAAACTGACTTCTTAAAATAGACTTGCTGATCTTCATTTTCTCTTTATTGAAAGCATCCCATTTTAATAAATTTCCCACAGTTGGTTTTGATGTTACTTTTAAATTTCTGTGTAAATATAGTAATGTTGCAACTAAGTTGGATAATGTTAGGGGAAGATTATTCATACTGCCCTGTGAAGGTGTTTATCTTTTTCACTACTCGTATGTAGGATCTGAGGAAACCTTCAACTTGATCTCAGTGCCTAAGTAGAGCACTTAAACATGTATGGTGTGAAGAACTGCTAAATTTTCCAATATCTACATGATTTAGAGTGTTACTAGCGTGTGCACTTGCAGACACCAGAGCCAGTAATCCATGAAGAGCTGGTATTGATTGTGTGAGGGAACGCAGCCTGCCTAATACTGAGCAAAGCACTGCACAGATTCAATATGGCATCCAGCTCTAATGTCTCTTAGTTTACTCTGAGAATTCAAAAATAAAAAGTAGAAATTCAATTTGTTCAGAAGTTGAAGTTCACCCCCTCCCTATAGCCTTACAGGGAGCACAGAGCTGTTCTTGCCTGCAAATAAGAATACCTTGAGAATTGCCATGTGTCCCAGCCACTCTCTTCAGAGCCATGTGACAGAAAACACAAGGCTTCTGGTGAGGACAACATCATTTGTGTTGCAAAGGACAGATAAACTGCTATTTGTGAACCTGGCATCATGGAGCAAGGCAAGAGAGCTTTTAAAATTTCAAAAATCACATCCAAATCTTGAAACACAACAGGGCTGTGCGCACTGATAATTTCATATACATGTAGCTCTTAATGAAGTACATTCACAAGACTGAAGGTGAGTGAATCCTCAAATGAAGCTGTAGGCTTCTGTAAACCACAGCCCTCAGAATAAGAGATGAGAAGTCCTTGATTCTGAGCTTAAACTTTATCCAGAAAATGTTTCACAGGAGAGGACCTCAGCTATTTTGGGGATGCACTCAAGTGTGCTTTCTTTTGCTGTGTCTGTAGCTGCCTGCACGTGTGATTGCCCAGCAGGCACTCATGCCCTTTTTGCTCTGAAGAACTCATGTCAGAAATTTAGTATAGCTGCAATTTCACAGTTTGGATGTCACATTTTCTCACTGACGCTTTTCTTCATCTTTCTGAAAGGGAAACTTCAGAAGATGTGCTGTGTCTTTACTCATTTAATGCTTTTCTTTGATGTATAACATAAAACAATGAGTTACTGAGTTTACTGGAAACAAACATTCAGTAGTTCCTGCACTTTTAAATAGAATCAGAAATAGAAAATAATTATTAATGCTTTCAGAGTACAGTGTATCAGAGATCTGTTCTGAAATGTCATGCTCTAATTTAAATGTGTATGAGCTCCTCTGTTCTGTTCAGATGCACATCTGTAGTTGCTTAGATTTTTGGAAATTTTTAAAAATTAAGCAAATCATAAGCAATGGTCAACAATTTCTAGGAGATTTTTAAGTATTTGAGGTATCCACAGCTTTTAAGCTGTTAAAGTATTACAGCTCAGAAAACTTAAAGCTTCCACCAAAAAGAGACAACAGGGTTATCTGCTGCTGTCACACTGTACTATTACTATTACTATTATTATTTAGTAATAGAGTTTGTGTTCAGAAAAAGCTATTATTATTTACCATGATTTTTCAGTCTTGTAAAAATATCATATCCAATAATATTTTTTGTTAGATCCCTAATTTCTGTTTTCACTGTGGTTTATATGGTTTTATCCTTTGTAAGACTGAACATTTGCTGGTTGTTACATTGCACTGTTTTAATCCATTTGTATCTTTAGAAGAGCAGATACTGGTCAGGAAAAGCTTTAGTCCTTCTTTTTCACTTGTCCCAGGGCAGCCTGGAAATCCAATACCTCCTACAAAGCTTTGCTTATTTCTGCCTGTGTGGGGCTGGGTAGCTGAATACTGAGAATAGGCATACAATGAAAACACCCTTGGACATACTCCAAACAGGAGGAATTCTGGGAAGGAGAAAAAGAGGTATAGAGGTTATTTACCAATTGGATTTTCCAGTCTCCACTTCTCTCTTCTCTGAAGGGAGGTGAGGAATGCTTCATGGTTTCCTCTCTGGGGACAATGTTGGGCTTGTTTCTCTACCTCCATGTAGAAGAAGATTATCTTTGTAGAAAGGACTGAAAATCCATGTCTTATAAGTATATTGTAACCTAAATGTGAAAGGAGAGCTAGTCCTTAATCAATCTTTCCAAAGGTCAGGAGAGTTTTGGAGATGCAATGCATAATGGATGAGCAGTGGTGGGGCTGTGGGAGCACTTTTGGGGAGAGGGTAGTGGTGCTTACTGGTTAGCATGAGCTTGTTTTGGTGAGAGAAATATCTTCTCTCAGAGTTCATGTTGTCCATGTGTGAATCTTTTAACAATCAGGATTTTTAATGCTGGGATCACAGAGAACAGTGATTGCTGACACTGTGTGAAAGCAGTGGAGCCTGAAATCAATAGGCAGGGAGCACTTTTAGAAAGTACAAGAAACAGACGAGTAAGCAGGGGAAGAGGAGTGGTGTGAAGGAACAGGAAGGAAAGAGAAGCATTTATCTGTACTTTGTAAATTACACTCCTTTCTAAGGGGAGTTCCATTAAGGATGGAATGTGTTCAGGACACTCAAATAGCAGAAAAGATAGGGAGAGAAGTAATTCTTAGAAATACTAGAGAATGGAAGAGGTGATTATTTTCAAATGCTTATTTCTGTAGTGTCTGATGTCTGTACTTGTTTCAGGAGATTATGCTTTTATAATAAAACTTCCTTCACTTAAAGCTAGAACTGCAGATTATTTTCTATTTGACCAATCTTCAAACAGATTACAGTCCTCATGAGATATCCTCCAGTTTTCTTATTTCTCTCTCTTTTGTTAATGTTTTGTGACTATATTACCTGGTCTAATTATTTTTTGGATCAAGACAAAAATATTTTGTTGTTCTGAGAAGCAAACCCTTGTGTTTAGTGTCAGAGTTAGAAATTAAAAAAAAAAAAAAAAATAAAGCCAGAAATTGCCAGCTCTTCCTCCTTTTTTTTCTTCAGGAAGTGTTATTTTCTATAAGTGAAAAAAGTCTGTCTTTATTGTTGGCAGCTCGGCACACTGGGAGGTTTGACTGGGAGCGTGTTCTCAAAAGAGATGTTTGAAAGGGTGTTACTCCACGGAAAGCTGTAGCTCCCATAGCTGTGATTGCCATGCTCTTAGGTTGAATCAAACTATTCAGTATAACTTTTAATCATGTCAGTTATCTTCATAATTCCAGCTCCAAGGTAGCTTTGTGTTTTTAGCTGGCTTAATCATCCCACATAGCCATGACTTTCAAGGTATTTTCCAAGGGAGAGAAACAACTTACCCAGAGAAAGCTTATTATGCTGGAAGGCAGTGTTCCCAATGTCAACCTCTCCTGGTTGTTTTGCAGCCCCTACTTGGCTGCCTGTTTGGAAACAGCCTCCATACCTTGAACCAGAGAATTTAGGAAAAGGGCAGGACTTCTATCATGTATGGAAATGTGATGAAGAGCAGTAGAGGTGTAAAATGCCAAAATGTTAGATGCCGTATGTCTGCTTGTTCTTACATCAGCCAATCCCTAAATTGCCTCCTCTTTAGAACACAGAAAACGTCTCATTGAAACCTGTGACTTAAATCATTCCCAGTGCCAGGCATCCTGCCCAGATCCCTCCATCCTAAACTCTGATACAAAAGGGATAAAGACCATGATTCCAGAGAGGGCTGGGAGGTTATTGGTCCAACAGACAGACAGTGTCTATTCTCTACCTGGATATGAAGCCAGTGTTGCCTTAACCCTATGCACTAGTGTGAAGGTTGGAAACCCCAACCTTGCCCTGCTTTATGCCACTAATTAAATGCTAGAGACGAGCCCTGTCTTTGGCCTTGCTGCATAGCTGTTTTCCTTCTTCCACTTATAAATCTCTCTCAATTCTCATGCTTCTGAGGTTTTAGTTGCTAGGTTTACAAGTATTTGGATGATACTTGGGCTACTCAGAAAAAATAACTTAATTTTTCTGGTTTGGTAGCTCCTTAAATGGAAGATTTAACAGATGTCATTATTAATATCTCATAGGCTGGATTTATTTTTTACATCGTTCAATGAGCAGCACTTGATCCACAAAGGCATTTTAAAGAGTTTGTTTCAGCTTAACCTGGTACAGGTGTTCAGAAGTAGATGTAGTCCCAAAAAAATCAGTAGAGGTTATATTGGCAGTAAGAGATTCAGTGTCCATCTACTGCAAAGCTGGAAGAGGTCTGGGCAGGTTCATTCACTGTGTTGATAAAATTTCTCTGGTGTGACCTGGTTTGTCCTAACATTCACCTTATGCCTTCTGGTGGCAAATTCAGCTCTGCACAAAATTATTTCCAGGTGATCATTTTGTTCAGAGAACTGATTGTAAGGGAAGTTATGTTCACAATGCAGTGGGGTCAGGCCACCCTCCTTGTAAGGCTCTACAGAAGGGTAGGGCAGCTGAGAACAACCTTGATTTAATCTTGATTTAATCATCCCAGGAATCCACAGAGGTCTGCTGTTTTATGAAGCAGATTGAAAGAGAAAACTGAAAATTAGATGTGAAACTGAGTGCTGATTCTCAGTGTAAACTTCTGAATTTATGGCAAATGGGGAGCAGTGGAATAAGAAAATGATGCAATTCTAAACAGTTACAGATTATGGGCTTTTCAGTGGAGGTGAAAATACTTCTGTGATTCCTGGTGAGCATCTGTTGGCTACAAAGTGCTTGGTTAGATTTTAACACACTTTCTCTGTTCCTCTGCAGGTCTCTACCCCTGCTGAAGGTTGATCTTTTTAGAAATGAATTTAAAATATTCCTGCAAGACTTTGCACTTAAAAAAACCTCTTATGCAAAGTTGCAGGGCCTTTTATAAGGAGAGTAATGAACTACAGTATATTACAGGTCAGATTTTTAAAGGTATTTAAGTTCTACAGCAATGGAAATTGAAGAACTAGATGCTTTTGGGAATCCCACAAGATGCTTAACTGCAGATGCTTTAATGCATTTGTTCCAAGTGGTTTGCCTAAGGTTCAGTTAGTCACCACTAGAGAGTTGAAATGGGAAACTTTCTCTTTACTGCTGTAGCCATTAATCATTTTTGTCTTCTTTATGACAAAGCAATAGGAAAATGTAGCTGTTTGTAGAATCTAATGGACTAGGGTAGATTTAGTAATGATTTACTAAATGAAAGTTTAGCTTTTTTCTGAGTCGTAGACTTCTGTAACCTTGTGTTTATAACTGTAATGGATGAAGCTAAACTCCCAATGTTTGTCTCTAGAATCACCATGTGGTTATATCTGCTAAATTTATAAATTTTAAATTTGCAAAATTATTTGCTAAATCCTTTCTACAGTGTGCTTAAGGGAAGTCTTATATAGCAGTTCCATGAAAGAATTTGATCTCCTCCATGCATTTTTATAGTAAAAGCATGTGATTATTTCTTTTCTTCTGGTTGACCACAGTTCTTTTTGCAAACTTGGTATCTGATTTGAGTGTTTAATGTTTCCAAACTTGCGTTCACTTTTCTTTATATCATCTCATTTGCTTACAAAACAGGGTGAGTATGAATTCCAGGTGAAATGGGTTTTTTGTGTGTGTTTACAAAAAATAGCAATATAGTCTCTACAAGCAGCTTTTAACAGTGAAATCCTTTTACCTTGTTTTTCATTGTTACTGCATATTCTTTTTTACTGTTTTGCTCATTATATGCATTTGTTTCTATTAACCAGGATGCTGAGAAATTGGCTGGTGAAGAGCGTGCCTGGAAAGAAGTCAAAGATGCCGTAAATGAAGTGAGATATCCAAAATCAAAAGAAGGTATCCTTTCAGCAACAGGATACAGTCTGCCATTCAGTTGTGAAAAGATCCCTTAGTATGCAGTTCATCTCTTGAGATTACTTTCCTTACATTTACATCCTTTTTACTGTAATGTTTTTTAATTCATTTAGTGTTTAAAATGTGTAAAATTCTTAATTGTATTAATAGTAGAATCTCTGATTACTTGGAATGGAACTGCTTCATGGCAGGGACAGTAACTGCCAAGGACGTGAAGGGATATTTTGCCTCTAATTTAGATTTCTGCTATTACAGCCCACCATTTCATAGAAATCCACTTCTAAATGAAAGGCAGCTTAATTTGGAATATTGCTAAATTCTTTGTTCCCCTTACTCTCAGTGTGAACATTTATGGGTTCTCACTCTTTGCACAGCAATGACAATAACAAGGAAATAATCACAGACAGGTTCACAGCAGACATTATAGCATCGTTATAATAAGATATAATAATATATAATCATAATTGATAATTAAGCAAATTGAATGAAATGATCTTGCACTAATAAACAGAACTGGAGTCTAATGACTGTCATGTAGATATTCAATCCAATTAAAGAAATTAGTGAACAGCAGCAACCAAGAAAAGATGAGCAGAAGAGAGGTGGAGATTTTTACTAGAATACTATGGGTTTTTCTTATCTTGGTCTATTCAGTGGAACTTCCTTGACTGGAAATTTGGCCTATTGAGGCAAGATGCCTTACTATTTTCAGAAACATGGGCTTTCTCTCAAACTAGAAAGAATTTAATCTTCCGGTACTTTTTTTTGGCAGCACGAAAAACAAGTTTGCATAGTGATATTGCAGACTGGAAACAAGTACAGTAATTTCACGGCCATAAGGCGCACCTGACTATAAGGCGCACCCCCCGGGAGTCAGCAAAATTTGCAACATTGTAGATCAGATAAGACGCACCCGTCTATAGGGCGCACTTTTTTTTGCAGCGAGGCTCCGCCCCCAGCTCCCCCTGCGAGGTTGCTGTCCGAGGCCCCGCCCCCACCCAGCAGCCATTGGCCCCCAGGCCCGCCAGGACCCGCCAGGGGTGGCACTGCGGGCCCCCGGGCCTGCCTCCTCCCAGTGGCCGTGGGCCCCGGGCCCGCCTGGAACCGGGAGGCACGGTGCCGCGGGCCCCTGGACC